>CAVNYN010210754.1:0-18482 GCA_963692815.1 Nyctanthes arbor-tristis | reverse complement strand
TGCGTTTCGTGAGTGATAACCAGGCATAACAGTAGAGAGTGAGAAAGAGAAAGAAAATACCAGGAAGCTTTGGAACACCGAGTCTGTCACAAAACTCATCGCAGAAATGATTGCAATTTCTTGATAATAAATCATATGAGTATCCAGGCCACTCTCTACTAAGTTCCCTAAGAATCTGATTGAACTTGAAGATAGAAAAAGCTGTTGTTCCCTGTTTGATGCTTTCACGGTATGTATACATCGGATTCTTTCCAGCTGGGCAGGTAAAAACTCCAGTACCTTCTTCACAATACCCAAATGACCACTCATCATCTCCAAAAACCTGTTGACATAGTAAATAATGAAATTAGAAGACGTTGAAAAATATAGCTCTATCAATACTAAATTTAAAAGTAATTTTTTCCCACTACAAACTAAAATCACAGATTATAACGTGAGGTGGCTACATCTAAATCTTGCATAAGCTGCACCAGGAAAGATAAAGAAATGACTTCCATCACAAGCAAATTATGAAAAACAAAGGAATAGTTTTGTGTATGACAAAAATGGGAGTTGTTTTTTATCCCTGTGAATCTGTGATGCATTCCGTATTTACAGCAATAACATCAACCCCACTTCGTCTCCTTCCAACATGGGTTGAATGTCTAAGGGTGAGTTTATGCGAAGCTGCTTGTTATCCACTACACTAATCTCATTTTAAGAGTATAATAATCTAACTAAACAAGCAGATACAAGCAGGTATATATGCATTACACATCAACAACATGCATCGGCACAGAGAGAATATAAAACCTGAACGGCGCTGTGGAAAATGCCTCCAAGGCCAATACCGTCTTTGAAGATCTTATTGATCTGCATAATTGTATTGTTCGTCTTGTCCGAAGCACTATTTGTCACATCATATACATGGAGGATCACCTCCATCATCCTCAATTTGAAACAAAAAATCAAAACCCTAAGTCCCACACCCCGTCCCTCTCTTGCTCCCAATATTCAGATCAAATTTGAAAATATCAACCCTATGTAATTATACCAGTGCGGATTCTACTGCTGAAAAACAAATCAGGGAATAAACACAATGATTACCGTACAACGGTGAGAAAGGGATTGGGAAATGTAATCATCAATTGGCCTCGATTTGCTCAATTTCGAATTGGTAAGTTTTCATTTTGAAATTATTCCTGTTTCTTTTCATTGCCCGGGCTTTGAATGAATTTTGAATGAAAGGGTAATGATGCACATGACCTCTATCTTATGGGTTGGTTTGAATTTGAGTCCGAGTTTTGACACTCTTTGGCTCAAGCAGACGGGTGAGTTAATTTTCATACATCTCGACGCTTGTCATTTCAATTTTTTTTTTTAATTAAAGAACCAATGTTGGTTCAAGAAAAATTATTGTGGTTTCTCGAAAATCACCTTTGGATTCTTTTTTTTTTTAAGCAAAATGAATCACCGCTTACAAGATCTAAAAATGATCTAGTATCATACAGATGGTACCCCAATTTTTCATTTTATATGTCTCGATACATGCCACATGACCTTATGATATTAAATGACGCTATATGTATAGCATTAGAAAGGAACTACTATAAGAGCATCTACATTGATGATATTAAAATAGTTACTAAAAGAATTATTTTAGCAAGTTGCTAGTTTTGTTGTTAAAATTAACAATAAACTTAATAACTTATGTGACATTATCGCTTCTTTTTTTTATTTTAATTAAATTAGCTTTGGCCCTCCTTTGAGTATTGAATTAATGGTTAAATTTAATATACTTTGTTAGAATCACTTAAATTTAACTTGTTTAGGTGTCTTTTAACAATTGTTAAAAACTCTACTTTTTATTTATGTGTACCAATGTGGATGTTCTAAAATCTCTATCACTTTGTTTAATCAAATATCGTTACACAATATTGCGAGTTTCTTTCTTGTTCTACTAGGCTGAAATCAGTATCCTTGAGTGAAACAATAGTGATGCATCATGCATGACATGAAATGTTCAATATTCTTAATTTTTTGAGCCCATGCTTCTCACTTTTATAAGCCAAATTAATAAAACAAGGAGGTTACAAATAATAGTAATAATAATAATAACTCTATATATAAAAGGGTTAACTAAGAAAAAACTTTTATTTACATCTTCACTCCTAATCTCCTATATTTTCTTGAAAAATCTAATTTGTCCTTCATTTATAATATTAAATTCAAAGTTAATTAATTTAACTTTAGACTTTTCATATTCTAAATATAGAGTTACTACGAGCATGCATGAATACATTTCATTATTTTGGACAACATTTTTAATAGGCTAAATCAAAAGAACAAAAATTAGACTTGAAACTCATGTGAAATTTTATATCATTTATATTATAAACACGAGACTAATATATTTTATATATATACACACACATGATTGTTTCATTGTTTTGTAAAACTTTTTGATAAACTAAATTAGAAGAATAAAAATTAGGAATGAATTAAACTCATGTGGAGTTTTCTCATGGCAAGAAATAATAAAATAAATAAGAAGGTTACAAATAAAATAAGATAAGAAGGTTACTGTAAGAAATTAACAAAAAATATAAGAAGATTACAAATAATACTAATAATAATGAGGAAAATTAGTACGAAATTAAATTCTCCAAGATTAGTGGAGCCATTCATTATTTTGATGCCCTTTAATTGAGAGGATTTGCTGTAAATGCACGATGACATGTATTATTGGTGCACCACATTGCCAGCTAAGTCCACCTTCATCATGGGCCCTCCAATAATATTTTCACACGTGTGAGTCACTCAAAGTTCGTTCAACTCTTTAAACGCACGAGAAATTACTTTATTTGAAAACTTTTAATTAACTCGATGCCAGTCCAAAGTTATCAAAGTGGTTTTCAGATTTTATACATTGCCTTTATTGCAAGTGCTTAACTAGTAGGACATTAATCGATACAAAATGCATGTGTGATGCAAAGTAGGACGAGAGTGAAAAGCTATCAAAAAAGAGAACAACGAGGCGGAATGTTCTTGCCCCCAAAAGTAACCCAATTCTGTTTATACAGGAGACGCTCATATTAACATTGTACTCATGTGAAAAATTTCAAGAAATAGTTTCTATTTTTCTCACTTCTCTTCACATGACATAGTTATCACTTCTTAATATGGACGCTTTTAAGTAAACTCACATGGATCCGGATTCATATGAGGTGCCCACTTGCACCGTGCCCAATTGATCAAAGCTAAATGTCATTCTTTAATTCCTCAAGACTTTATATATACACACACACAAAGGGGAGATGTGAGGTTTTTCTATGGTGTCTCTTACGGCGTCCAATAAGTGCCTGTCACATAACCCACCATACATAGTGTCTAATAGACATCACAGAATGAGTGGGAGATAGGGGGAAGGGGAAGGGGAGGGAGGAAACAGTTTAAAACTAGCTGAAATAGGAGCACCATGAGTTATTAGATTTTTATTTTACATCATACAACGAGGCACTAGCAAAAATATTTTAGGTGACACAAGTTACAAATTCAGTGTCAATCCAAGTTATGCTATGCATACGCCTTTTTCAAGAATGTCTGTCAAGAACAAAAATGTATCTATCTTCCCTCATTAGTTATCAATTGGGAGAAAACCCGACTCGTTGTTATGTCTGAAGAAACATCACTGTTTTCTCCCTCAACCCCAAGACTGCTCAATTGTACCACAGGAACAAATCTAGGCGATGTACGATTAACAGAGTTTTCGCAGGTTTCTGTTCGAGATTCTATGTGCATTTCGCTTTCTTGAAGTCGACGCGCGTGTTCCAAATTCCACAAGACATCACCCATAGTAGGCCTATCCACTCCATAATCGGCCAAACATTTCTCCGCTGTTTCCCCAAATTTCTTCAAAGAGCTTGGCTTTATTTGTCCTCTGATACAGGGGTCTACAATCTGCTCAATCACACCTTTCCTTTGACATTCCATAGCCCATTCGCCTAAATGCACCTCCTGCCGGTCGAGCAATAGATCAACCACGGGTCGAGCACAAAGAACCTCGAAAAGCACAACCCCAAAAGAATACACATCGGATTTGTCTGTCAATTGCTGCCTACGAAAGTATTCTGGATCGAGATAACCAAAACTGCCCTTCACACCAGTACTTACATGGGTCTCGTCGAGACACGGGCCAGATTTTGATAGGCCAAAATCAGCCACCTTAGCAACATAATTGTCATCTAACAAAATGTTGGTCGATTTTATGTCGCGATGGATAATCCCCGGTGCCGAGCCAGTATGGAGATAATGGAGACCTCTGGCTGCACCAATGCATATTTCTAGCCTTTGTTTCCAAGACAAAGTGGGTAATCCGGAACCATACAAATGGTTCCTTAAAGGCCCTTTCTCCATGTACTCGTAAACAAGTATCATCTCCGATTGTTCGTCGCAGTAGCCCACAAGCGAAACGAGGTGATGATGGCGAATTCTCGACAAGATAGTGATTTCAGTTTGGAACTCTGGTAGTCCTTGCTTGTTACCAGGGACGCGTCGTTTGACAGCAACACGCATGTTCTCTCGAAGAATCCCTTTATAGACTATGCCAAAACCACCTGAGCCGATTATGAGATTCTTGTCAAAATTGTTGGTAGCCAACTGAATATCAGCAAAGGGGATCTTCAAACCATAACCGAAAACTGTCCCCTCCAACACGGGGCTGTGAGAGCCACCGCAGCCTTGAAATGCCGTCCATCCTGGACTTTCAACGCTTTTTGGTTTGGGTTTTCGCCTTCTGCATTTAAGTATAATCAATGTAATGAGAATTGCCAGAGTAAACAAGAAAAATCCGCCCCCGATTGAACTAACCAAAATCCAAATGTTTTTTGCCTTAGGCCTCGAACCTATAGGATTAGGATCCACTACTTTCATAATCTCAACTCCATTTAGAATAGCGTTCTTCCTCAAACTATTGCTCATATCAGATGGGCCAACACTGATCCGAACAACATTCGAATTAACAGGACTCTTCACCACAAAATCAACAAAAATAGGCGATGCAAGCTCATGGAATGCAAGCATAGACAAGTCGAGATCTTTGTATGCAATATTCCCATTGATATAAATGTTGAAGTACAACGCTTGGAGGACAACGCTAACTATGTCACAGAAATGCAAACGAACAAAGTGTAGAGAATCCTCAGATCTTACAGGAAAATCCCATGTTATGTTGAAGATGAAACTCGATGATCCATTATCTATATTCATTTGTTGGGCTGTCATGTACACATTGTCTGGGGCAATTTCTTGAGTAGCGCCTCCTGGTTGGTAATTAGGTGGATGAGTAGTCCTAGCAATTTTTGCAGCAGATTTCAAGACAAGAAAATCTTCATCTGGAATCCAATTTCTCCACAGGGTATCATTAAAAGGGGTTAATTTTGATCCTCCAACATTAATCCTATGAACTGTTTCTAAAATTTTCGATGAAATATTCTGCTTAAAGTCTTCAGTTCCATTAGGACTAGTTAATGTTATCCCATCATCGAGAATGAAATCTTCTGGAGCTGAAAACACTTCAATTGCATTAACATATGCAAAACTGGAATCACTGGCGGGTTTGAAAAGAATTTCAAGCTCTTCTGTGTTAACCATGAAGATGAACTCTTTAAGCACGGTAAACTGAGTTGAAAAATTACTTAACAGTGAATTTCCATTAGCTAAAACATCGAAACTTGAGTTCTTGAGATTATAATCCCGAGAATTGAATGGAGAGAAATGGAGACGAAGAAAGTGGATCCCAAAGTTCTTGATTTTAAACTTATAGCTTGAAGCAGAAGTGAAAACTCTAGCTGTACTGTAAAGAACAGAGGAATTCAACAACGGGGTTGGACTCATGAGAGAAGTCGTGTTACCTTTGGATAGATATGAAGAGCCATTCTCTGATGAATCGCCGGTGAAGTATCTGTTTTCAACTGCTAGAGTATCTATGGATGATCCACAGTTGATAAGGTAGTTGTCTTGGGGAGTGAAAGCAGTTGAGAAATGGCTAAGAAACAAAGTAAGAGAAAGGAAGTGAAGAAATTTGGCATCCATGGATGTAGAATTAAATGGAATGTCAAGAGAAACTCAAGAAAAATAACTTATAAGTGGATTTGAACGGAATGCAGAGAAAAGGTATAGCATTTTGTCAACAAGAATTGGAGAATTCTTCCAAATAGACACAAGATATGAACTTTCATGACAACCTAACTCATGATACCTATGGAGAAAATGAGGCGTTCTAGTGGACCTTAGTGGCTTGCAAGCATGCTCATCCAGCGGTAGTTTTATTTAATTTTTGCAGTTTTATTTTAATTTTTCTTCCTTGAATTGTGTTGTATGTGAAATAAATAAATCATATATGTTGGTGGGTTGGAGCCTTAATAATTGAAAACTTTGGTGGCTATCAATTTTCATACCACTAAATCACTATGAACAATGGAACGTTACATATGATGTATAATTTGTCAAATATTTTCTTGTTTAAAATGTGCTTTACATTTTTAATGAACTGAAGGTTACAGGCTCTCATCGGTACAAAAAATAAAATAAACCATTGATTTTAGATTTGAGAAAACAAAAGTCACCTAGTCTCGTTATGAAGTATAATGCTTAGAAAGCATGTGAATATTTGTATATTAATATTCTAGAAATATATATAGTTTCAGATATTGAGATATTCTATTTTGCAGGAAAAAAAAAAAAGAGATATTTTATAATGTTGATCATAACCATGAATCTAAAAATTAGTGGTAGCATAATCGTATTCATTGGTTAAAGGGTGCCAATGATATAAATTGAGGTGATGTTTCCTCTTCAATCCTTCTAGCCCAAAAAAACAAAGATTTATGGAGTGGTATGACTAGGGAAAATTAGGCCGTATACTTAAAAATATATATATTTTTTTAAAATTACGGTCATATAAGTTATAATGACAATTGATTACGGTTAAGATCCTGGAATTGCGGTACAAATACATGAAGCCAAAATGTGATTTATGATAATTGGGTTTACACACCAAATGAACCCAACATTGTTTTGAAGTGCTTTTTTTATTTTTACTAATAAAAAAATTTGTTTATTTATTTATTATTATTACTATTATTTCATTTCATAGTTATAGAAAAATTTACTACTATTATTATTTTCTCACATTTAAATATGTCACATTCAATGTTACTTTTTTGTAAAAAAAGCCATGTATATAAAAATATACATATTGAAAAGTTATATATATTATTTTTTGAAGGAGAAAACATCATATTGATATATAAAATGTAAAAAGTCATGTTCCAATTTAAAATGTGACAATTAATGTGACATTTTTAATTAAATGTGACTTTCTTTATGTGACCTTTTAGCTAAATGTAACTTTTTCTATGTATATGAAAATTTTGTTACTTTTAAATATGTCATATGTTACCTTTTCGTAAAAAAGTCGTGTATATAAAAACTCACATATTGAAAAGGTTATATTTATAGATAGAAATTAAGAAGCCACATGTCAATTTAAGATGTGACAATTACTGTGACCTTTTTTAAATCACATTTGTGTTGCTTTTTAATTAAAAAGTTATATGTAGAAATTTTGTCACATTTATATATATCAAATTTAGAGCCCGTTTGGTATAGTTTATTTTTTCCATATATAAATTCACCTATCATTGATTTGACAACTACTCAACAATCACCACACATTTCAAACTTTAATTAAACCTCCACCACTCATTTTCACTTTTTATAAATTCTTTTTATAAATTGACTTTATAAATCTAATTAAACGGGCTCTTAGTGTTACTTTTCCTAAAAAAGTCGCATATATAAAAATTCACATATTCAAAAAGGTTATATATATATATATATATGAGATGAATTAAAAAGTCACATTCCATTTTAAAAGATAACAACCAACGTCACATTTTTAACTAGTTGTAACTTTTTATTTTTTGACTTTCAAATTAAAAAGTCGTGGAACAATTTCAATCATAAATTATTTACCAAAAAATGGATTTTTTTTTTTGGAAGAAGATGAAAAAATAGATTTTAATAAATAGATAGATATGACTTTTTAATTAAATGATTAAAAAGTCACATGTATAGAAATTAAAAAGCTTCATTTAAATTCACATATAGGTCATTTTAATATTTTAAGAAAAGTCATATACAAGAAAAAAAATCACATATAAAAATTTAAAAGTCACATTCAAGTCTTCTTAAAAATAACCATGTATAGGAAAAATTGTCATACATAGAAGTAAAAAGTCACGTATATGTGACTTAAAGTCACATATAAAGTCACACGTAAAAGTCGTCTTGAAAAAAGTAACGTATAGAAAAAATGTCACACATAAAAGTGAAAAAATCACATATAAAAGTCACGTATATAGAAATTATCTTGAAGAAGTCACGTCTAGAAAAAAATGTCACACATATAAGTAAAAAGTCACATATAGAAGTCGTTTTGAAAAAAGTAATGTAACATCCCGCGAATTTTCAACTATAACCTAGGTGACATGTAATTATTATTTTGGGATACTTAATTAAGAAATTTTTTCAATAGTTGAATTTGTATAAATTATGTAATAGGATTAGAGGATTATTATCAATATATTTTAAAATTGCATGGATACATTGCATTAACAATAGTAGGGAATTCTCTAGAATAAGGTCATATGTCATTTTAGTTATATAAATTGGTAGTTCATGATTAATTAACTTAATAACTTGCCAAGTGTCTAGGACGCTTGGTAGTTTAATGATGAATTAACTTGATAATTTGCCAAGTGTAGAGACATTTGGTGGCTTTCTCATTAGTGGATTTGAAATGTTAATTAAACACAATTAACTCATAACTTCTATAAAAGCAAGGCAATTGGATCAAAGCTTTTATACACTAACCACTCCACCGTCCTTTCCCCTACACACATATAATAAATATATTGTTCTATATTTATAGTATAAAACTATATAGTATTTAGATGCTTTGGTTTTTAACGTGTAAGATATACAAGTGGGGAATATCCATCTTTCAAGAAATCAAATTAAAGTGAGTAATCTAATACTTTAATTCCCTTTCTACATGCATAAAGTTTTGATGACATAAGCTTGTATTTTAATTGGTGATTTCTTTAAGACAAACATGGATTTTGATGCATTATTATTGAAAGAAAGATTGATTTATTGCATTTGTATTACTAATTAATGTTCTACCCGTTTTGTATTGAATTCCTTTGAATTGTTTCTTACACTATGACCTATTTAATGATCTCGGGATAGGAAAGATTAATGTAGTGTTTGCTTTAAAATTGGAACATCGGTTTGAGTCTACCGGGGTTCATTGTGGATCCACTTAATTAAATTGATATAAATCTTGCGAACACCACGGGTAGTAGTTTAACTAGTGGTAGGGCTTATTTGTGCATCCAAATGCTTTGTGACACATATGATTTATCGAAAATGCATTTCCTAAATGAAAGGTGAAATCAATTTATTATGTTATTCACTGAATACTTTTGTATTCACCCCCCATATTTTATAATCTTGTAAGTATTAAATTATTAAACTTTGTGGCAGGATCATCCTAAAAGGGGAGAGGATACATGTATGTGATTGAAACTTCGGTGCGTAACTGGGGTTTCGTTGTAGGAGGCCACGATAATTTTAATTATCAAAGTGCACAGCAAAAACGCTTCAATGTTTTGAACTGTATTTGTATCAATTTTTAATCGTTAAAGGCTTCTGCTATTGTTAAAAATTAGGTTCGTCATAAGTAACTTATAGGAAAAGTGTTATAGGAATGTGACTTTTTATTTGTGATTATAAAAAGTCACATATAGAAGTCGTTTTGAAGGAGTTACGTCTAGAAAAAATATCACACATAGAAGTAAAAAGTCACATATATATAGAAGTCGTTTTAAAAAAATCCCATCTTGAAAAAGTTTCACATATAGAAGTAAAAAGTTATATATGTATGTAACTTTTTAATTAAAAAACTAGTATAGCACCTATGCAATGCACGGGAAGAATACTATACAATAATCTAACACATAAAAAGTTGAAAACTTAGCTGCTAACAAATGTAAATCATGCTTCATGTTGAGTTCTTTAAGATGATGGAATATATTATCCTTAAATATGCTACAAATTTATTACTATTTAAAAACAATAATAAGATAAATAAACGAGATTAGTTGTAGTGAGGAGAACTTCTTAAAAATTAAAACTATAATGAACAAATCAGGATTATAATCACTAACTAAAAGAAAGTATCTACTACCTAATAATCATACAAAATATTAACCACCACTGCCATTCCTATTCACTCTTTAATTAATGAAAGAGATCTTCCCTTTGGATATTATTGTTCTCCCTTTTCTGTGGACCTATTGCAAATATACACATCTTTCAAGAAATACAAAATCATAGCGAGCAATTAGAATTCATTAAAAGATCCAATCGAAACTTCAATCTTTGTTACAAATAAATACACAACACTACTTTTAGACCCGGACATAGAGGAAAGCTGGATTCTTTTGTTGTGGGTGTACATTAGTAGTAAGATGAGGTGACTACAGCTGTAAGGACTAAAAAAGTCCAGTACTTTATAGATGACTGAAATCAATACTCTTGACTAATTAATAATTTGCATGTGGACTCAAGAGACCCAATTTGTTATTTAGTTTGAACCCTAAATCTCACATATGAGTCCCTGATTGGTCAGGAGTACGAAATACTCAATACTCCTAGAATATTGGACCTTTTTTCCCTAAAAATGTTACATTATAAAGTCAGCATTTGTCTTCCTCTCCGTAATTAGAAGGCAAATGTGGAAGCATTTGCATTATAAATTTCATGTATCAGGCATTAATAAAAGCATTATGCAATAAAAAGCAATAAAAAGTTAAAGAGAATCATACAATATCTAACTTGATGCAAGCTTATTCTTGATAGATTTACCACAACCTATGTGAACATTTTTCCACTTCGTTAGACCAATATTCTACTTCATGATTCAATAGATAAAAACAGCCAACAAATTGAGGTCTAAAGAATGACTGAATCGACATGTTTGCCTTGGATTTTAATAAATAGCCCTGTACACGTGTGTTTCGCGGGATTATCAAAACATTAGAGAACCATAAATGAACAATATTAAAAACATACATAATAATAAGACCTAATATAAAAACATTGCAAACAACATATACAACATCACATTTAACATTTGTATTGAACAAATCATTTATCACTAATATATAAATGTGTGTAGATAAAGGAAAATTTTTTAATTGTGCTCTTCCGATCTCGTCATTACCTATTTTTTATATTTCTCATTTGCCCTTAGTTTATTAATTAATCAAAAAACTTTTCACATTTCAATTAATAATGCATTACATGAAACTAATTTCATTAGGGTGTGATACCCCATTAATAGGTTTTGAATTTATTACATATATCCAAATTGTGTTGTCTTTCCATTATTTAATTTAATTCATATTTTTCTATTTTTTTATAATAATTAACATGATTTAAATATGAATACTATTACATGTATCATTATCTGTCCGCATACCAAAATCGTAATAAACATGTGATACATTAAAAGATTGATTGCATAAAATACCAAACCATTAGAAATCATGTTATATTTAAAAAAAATCTAAGAATAAGGAAAACTAACAAATGATGAAAATCCTCAATGTGTGTGATGGGTTCATTAAGAATCAGTTTGATAACAAAATAATAGTTTGCTACAGTAATATCAGCTAGCTGATATAAACAACAATTCATTAATACAATTAAATATATAATGCAAGAAAATAAATTAAAAAAATTATTAATTTTCAGAATCACAGACGTAGATTTTGGCAAATAAAATATGTGTCATCTATTGCCGTAAGAAAATAAATTGGGAAAGGAAAAATGTAATAATAACAATAGCAATAATTAAAATGATTTGAATCAATCTCCTGTGAAACATGGAAAAATGGGGAAAAACATGGAAGCATGGAAACAAATTAAGAAAGAAATAAAAGAAAATTAATTTAATTTTGACAAATAAAATGGGTCTAATCTACTACCGTAGGAAAATGATTTGAAAAAGGAAAAATGTAATAACAATAGCAATAATTAGAAAAGATTTGAATCAATCTTCTGTCAAATATGGAAAAAAGGAGAAACATGGAAACAAATTAAAAAAGAAATAAAGGAAAATTAATTAAAACAATTAATAAAAGAATATATACTGCAATGGTAGCTGTACCTATAGATACCGCAAGAAAAAGGTGGGAAAGTAGCGGTATCTATAGGTACAATTACTCTTGATTTAAGAAATATAGATAGATATAGATATAGATATAGATATAGATATAGATACAGATATAAGTCACAAAACAAAAATGAACCTATTAGCCAACAAGAAATAGGAAAAACTAAATTAAAATTAGTGAGAAAAAAGGAAAAGAAATTGTAACACGTGGAGAGGAAGAAGACAAATGGGGAAAAAGAAAAAAGAAAAAAAAAATTCCTTCCTAACTAGTGGTCTGAGACCAAGGCACAATGCGTTTGCCGTCCAAAGTTACACTATATAATTTAAAAGTTACCCAAATGTGACGTTTCGGCTTTTTTAATGCCAATATGATTAATGGAAAAATTTTTATGTGACTTTTTTAATTAAAAATTATATAATTGTGACTTTTATTTATATTTGACGTTTTGATGAAAATGTATTAATAAATGTAAGTTATGTTAGCATATTTATATGTGAAAAAATTTATAAAGGTGATTTTTTATGTGTGACTTATTAATTAAATGTATTTTTTTAAATTTCCAAACATGACTTTTCATTTTTCATATGCAACCATACTTTGATTTTATGACTTTGATATAAAAGCTGTTGAAGAATTTCAACCATTAATTATTTTTTCAGGAAAGGAAAAAGTATTAAAAAAAGTGGGAACGAAAAATGCATTTAGGAAAGGAAAATGAAGTCCGACATGTGTGGCACGTCTTTTGGTGGTGGACTGTATTTGTCCCCATTTAGCCGTAAACGCATGGGCCAATTTTTTTGACCGGACATTTCGAATTAAAAATGTGTTTTTAGGTATTTTTTTTTAAAAAGCCCTTGTGAACTATCTTTTTCTCAATATTCTTGAGCACATTCATATTCCCTATAACCGATCTCTACTCTTAAAGTAGGTCTACTACAACATATTAGTAGTGACATGTGTAATGCATGTACCCTATGTTCGTATCTATAGTAGTGTTTTCTTTTATATGGATTGGTCCTAGATGTAAAGTAAATGTATAAATTATTAAATTATATTTTTTATAGCAACTCGGGATATAAAATAAAAACACATTATGATCAAACATGAGTTAAATGGAATTTCAAATATGTATGTAAATATCAACTTCATATGAGATTTGTGGATTTCAAATATTATGAATGTATACTTTCAAAATGGAACAACAGATAACCATGGGAATACTAAGAGTCCTTGCTTGTGGAGACCGTTTGTGATTTTTCTCAGCCTTCCTCCTTTTGTGTTTGTTGCCACTAATGTACTTCAACGTGCTTTGTCCTCGCATGACACACTGAATTATCTCCGCTACGCGAATAGCCAACTGATTATCACAATATAGTTGCACTAAATAACTTATTGGTTGACATAAATCCTTTAGTTGCTGCATTAACCATGTGCTTTCTTGAGTCGCCATTGTTGCTTCTCTATATTTTTCCTCTGCTATTGACAAGGACATGCACCATGAAACTATAGTTGTCCCAAAACTGAACACGTACCTAGTAGTGGATCTTCTGGTATCTTGACATCTATGATAGTCCGCATCGCAATAGCCCAATCTTTATTTTTTCTATAACAGAGACCATGTAGATAGGTCCTTTTATGTTCCTCAATATATGCCTTGCCACTTCCTTCTTTGGCTTTTCTATAAAGCGGCTTGCTATAATTCCCATTGCATATACAATGTCAGGTCGTCTCAGCGTCACCTAGATAAGGCTTCCCACCAACCATCTATACATTTGTATTCTCTAAGTCCTTGCCTTCTTGAGCACATAGATTGTAGTTTACCTCAATTGGTTGGAACTTGAAGAGGAGACTTAATAGAACATCATCATAGGAATGATTGATATACGTGTCAAAATATCAAAATCAAAGGAGTTGATTTTACAGTTTCTTTTGAGTGTTTTAGTGGTTTTGTGAATTCCATCTTCCCTTCATATCTTGTACTAACTATTTAGTTTTTAGTGGATTGCCTTGTCTTGTGAGATGGGTGCTCGTGATTTTTATTTGAGGGATTTTCACGTTAAACCGCGTGCCTTCTGTGTTCTTATTTTCCATTGTTCATGATTTTTGGATCTGGATATATATTGCCTTGCCTTCTCTGAATATAGCTTGTCGTACTTGATTTGTTCGAACTGCAAGTTGAAATGAAATTTTTCTGTGCTTCATTTAATGATATGTGTTAATCTTTCATAATAGGCACATAACTTATTCAACATATAGACTAAAAAAAAAAAAAAATTATTCAACATATAAATTGACTTCTTAATTTTGGTAAGTTATCACAGTGATTCCTAACGGGTGAATATGTGTGTCAATTCTAGTCAAATTAGTTGAAAACTTGTACAAGTTTGATTTGTTATCAATCTTGCAGTTAATCTTACAAATAATTTTGTAGCTTAATCTTCCAAACAAAAACTCAGTAACGTCTTAATATCTACACTAGTACTAGTTACTAGAACATCTATAGTTAAGTTAGAATTTCAAAATTAATAAAAATCAAATTTTTTACTTTTGTATACATTCGGCACAGAAACACTACATGTCATCTAATAAAATTATAGTAATTTTATTATATGCAGAATGATTTATACACACACTACATACACGTTCCACTAACAATGTGGAATAACTTTGTACTTGATGTTGGGCAAGATACCTATTTTACTATTTAATTTTGGTTTTTTATGATAAGGAGTAATTGAGGGAAAAAAACATTTAACATAAGGGTGAAATTGCCAAAAAATTGAAGTTGTGGACGAAAAGAGCATTCAAAGACAGGTTGTTTCTCCCATTAAAATAAAAATATAAAAAGAAAAACAGAAAAAGACAGGTTCTTTTCACAAATTACCCTTATTTTTTATATTGGACACCTACTAAACCCCCACCCCGACCCCCGTGGGGGCTCCCCCTCGCCCATCGTATTTATTTAAAAAAAAAATAGAGGAAAAAATTACCCCTTATTGGACCACCCATGGCGATAAGGCCGATTTTCTACTTTCTATTTGTTTGTTAGGGGGTTCGGCGCATTTTGAGTTAACTACGAAGGCACTTACAAGAATCTCTCTCTCTCTCTCTCTCGAGGTTAATCGCATCAGGCGTTTGCAACTAGTAATGTTTTGATCGGAATTTGCAAATTTTCGTTTTTTTAATTTTAATTATTTATTCCGGTTATTATTATTATTATTGGTATCAGTTCTTGCATTTATAATATAGGGCTTAATGGTTTATGTCTCTGAATCCTTATTAATTGTGTGATTTTGGATCATATGATTTTTGTTTACATCAAATTAACTGCATGTCATCCGTTTTAAGTGCTAATCCTTCTCGTCTGAAGTGTAAGAGCAAGATTTTGATTTTGAATATACTTTGTAAATTGAAATGTACAATTTATGTGAAGATGGATGTTATGGAGAAGTTGAAGTACAGTTAAAATAGTTAATCGCTAGCTAAGGATAATGTATAGCCGGCAGCAATTAGATTCATATAGGAATGTCGCAAAGTTCATTGTATGATACTGTGATATACTGATATGTATATGTTGAACCTATTGGTGAGAAATTTGAAACAGTGTACGTTGAACCTGTTGGTGAGAAATTTTGAAGGCTACAATTGCAAGTCAGATGGATCTTAAAGATATTGGAGTTTTTTATACTATCTCCGTCCTACAAAGATAGCTCTATTCCTATGTTCACATAAATTAAGCAAAGTTCATTTAATGGTATTGGAAAAGTAAATTTAACATCATTTTTCTACTAAACCCTTACATTTATTAATTATTACACTTTAACAATTACATTTTGTTTATAACAATGCACATTAAATAGGGGCATATAAATATTTCAACTGCATTTTAAAAATGAAAGTATCTATATTTTGGGATAGACGAAAAAGGAATACAAGAATATCTTTATGGAATGGAGGTGGTATATGAGAGAAAGGGAAGACTTAGGATTTCACCTAATCGCACCAGTGTTGTAGGGTCTTGAAATGCTGTATGGCCATGTTAATGGTCCTTCAGCTTACATAGATTAATAGATATTTAAACTAAGTCATGTTAATGGTCCTTCAGCTTACATAGATTAATAGATATTTAAACTAAGTCATGCTGTATAATTATAATTTAAAGTGCATGGTGAACTAATTGCTTCATTTTTTCTGCATTTGTGATATGATTGAAAATAAATTTTAAGATAAACGCTGTGTCTATGCTCCTCAAATCTAGGAAAAATACAATGATTTTTTTTGTGATTTTGGTTAATTCAGTTGATAATCAGCTTGTTTGTTTCAGGATTTCGGCTTGACGCTTCAAATCAAGCATTGTCAGATAGTCAGCCCATATCATGGTACTTCTAGTTTTTTGGAAGTCCCAAGTTTCTCTCCTCTTATCACTGCTATCTTAGTTAGACATAATGTTCACCACCAGGTTACCACCCGCTTGTGCTTGTGTGTCTGGAGTTTGACTCTCTTTCGGTTTGCTTGCATGAAACAAAACGGTTATATCTGGCCGGTGCTGGTCTTTTCTGCTTTTCCTGGCGTAGCTGGCCTGTCAATGACTGAATTGAAATACCTTAGTGACTTTGCAGTCTGATTTGATTATGATTTGTTGTGTATTGACTGCCAGCCAGTAGACAGAAATTTGGTATATTAATTGCTTGAAGTCTTAACTCTCATGTATCGATTTTTTTAATTAAGCGATCTATTACTGTTTCTACTGCAAGTTTAGCTGTTCATTTCAGGAGACTTCCACGTTTTCGACCATAGAGTGTCATTTGTGATCTTGTACAAGGTTCATTGCATATATGTTCTTAAAGCAAGATTTTGAACCATGGAACTGCTCAAAATCAATGCACAGCAAGTTTCTTTACATTATTCTTCGTTTGCAAACTCATTTTAATATATTCTAATGTGAAATATGAGAGAAAAATGAGTGGGCTTGAGTGGTGGAGATTTGTGTAGTAGATGTGGATCCATGAAATATGTGGATGTAATTGGCTTGACCAACTTTTCTCTAAAAGTAGAATCAGTTTGCAAACAGGCACGTGTAATTTGTCACGTTCAGTTTCTGAGAGTTCCTAATTGGGTCTTTGTGGCAGGGCCTAAACAATTTAAATGATGAAAAACTTGAGAGCAGGCTTTACATTGGCAACCTTGATCTGAGGATAACAGAGTAAGGAAATATGCTTCAATCAAGTTATTTCGTGGATACTGAAATTCCATCCCTAAAAATGCTTTGATGTAAGAAAATTCTTATGCACTGTCACAGGGCTGCACTTATCAAGATGTTTTCCCCGTTTGGAAAGATCATACAGGAGGATTTCCTTTGGCATAATCGTGGCCCAAAGCGCGGAGAGCCACGCGGCTATGCTTTAATCCAGTTTAGCACCAAAGAGGTAAGTTGTTCAAAGATCAAGATTCTTGAGGCAAAATTTAATAGTGGTCCCCTACTTATTCTGAGAGTAGTATAGGTTGGCTCACACCCTTCTGTTTTGGGTACACCTTTTAATCTACATTTTCTGTCAAAATGCCCATTTAATCAAACTACATGATCCTTATGTAAACATATGCCAAATTTTCTAGCCAGCAGGCTTAAGTTGTCAAACAAGTCAATTTCCCAATGTGAAATTCATTGGAGGCACAGGCATTTTTCTTTGTAGCACACCTATAGTGTTGGGGATCAGTTTTCCCATTTTTAGGGTAAGGGGCCAAATTTACCTGGAACTAATGGGCCAATGGCGTGCAATCCCCTCCCCCCCCCCCCCCCCCCTTCTTAAACCCTCAAAAAACCCAACCAACCACCCAAAAAAAAAAAAAAATAATAATAAAAATAAAAAAAAAATAAAAAGGAAAGAAAGAAAGAATCCTGATGCCTGCTTTAAAAGTGAGTATGCAGGAAGCTAAATTGGCGAAGGAGAAGATGCATGGGAGAATGGCGTGTGGACGCCCTTTGGTTGTTCGTTTTGCCAGCGAGAAATACGTAGTTGAAGGAGCAGGTAATTCTTCCAAATTTAGTAGCGACGCAGGCAGATCAAGCGTGTCTGGTAGCAGCTCTGGACAACTCAGCCGAAGTGCTAAAATAGCTGCAATAAAGAACAAACTGAAGGCCATGGAGGAAGAGAGCCCTAACTATAAAAGGCAGAAGCACGACGAGATCTCTTGATG
>CAVNYN010210753.1:0-20894 GCA_963692815.1 Nyctanthes arbor-tristis | reverse complement strand
AGAATATAAAAAGGAAAAAGTGTTAAGAAAACTATTTTGTTTGTTTGTTGGCCTCTTCCCGGCTTTTTCTTTATAGATAGATGACGATGACATGGTAGCAATAGGACTTTATTACACTACCATACTAGACTAATACGATCTCACAGCAAATTCACAAGGCCGTAAAGATCTACTAATATACCCGTACAATCTTTTTTCTTGTATTATTGTCATCATGCTATATATTCTCCATATTTAATATATTGCATCCGTTTATGGTTTAAAGTGGGAAAATATCTATCTCTTTTTTAATTTAAAAAGTATATTTTTCAATTTTAACACGTACATCCGTACATTTTTTCTCAAATTGCCAATAAACGTGAAATTGTAATTACAAAATTATAAATATGTATTAAGAATTTTCATCGAGTTGTTGTTATTGTGTCCTAAAAACTTCTAAGCTACACCACTACAAACGAAATCTAAATGGCGAGGAAAAAGACAAAAATCAACATGAATCATAAGTGATTAATTGTTGATCCTTTTACAAGCCTGCGGCAAGCTATGAACCACTTGTGGCCGTCCCGGATTGGTTATCAGGCATGACTAGATATCATGTGGGCTCTTCCCGCGCAGGTGTGAATCCTACTGCTCACGTTTTTATATTACAATTTCGATTTTCGACCTTGAACATGAAGCGGACAAAATTGGAAAAACAGAGGAATGAAAAAAGTTAATCACGCTAGAAGGAGGGCTTGAACCTCCGACCTTGTGGTTAACAGCCACACGCTCTAACCAACTGAGCTATTCCAGCTTTGTGGTATGGTTCGTCTATAATCTTAATTGATACTAGAGTTTTTCCATTGCCAAAACCCAAAACCATAACAACCGGTAAAAGAAAATTACTGCGCCTGTCTGCGAAAAAAATGTCACGACATACTAAGTCCAGAGATCAATCCCAAAGAATGTCAAAATGTGAGTTAATTACCTTAAATGTCACTATATTTTTAAAAAGTTATCTCAAGTGCCATTATATTTTAAAACTTATCCGAAATGTCATTGTACTTTTAAAAAGTTATCTCAAATATTATTGTACTTTAAAACTTACCTGATATGTCACTAAACTTTGTGAAAGTGTTATTTTATTTGCCACCTCCGCTAAAAAATGTAACTGATTTGATGACATGGCTAACAGAATTTACCACTTGGTATCTTGACTGTTATTTTTTTTATTCGGGTGTTGACCGAATGGCAAATCAGAGAATATTTTCACAAGTTTAGCGGTATATAAGGAAAATTTTATAAAACTTTATAAAGTCTTAGTACCATTGTATTTTATAAAATTTTCCTCATATACAACTAAACTCGTAAAAATATTATCTTATTTGCTACTTTGTAAATACCGGGTTAAAAAAATAACGGTAAAGATGTCACGTGATAAATTTCGTTAGTCATGTCATCAAGTCGGTTATATTTTTGATGGGAGTGGTAAATGAGATAATATTTTTACAAGTTCAATGGTATATCAGGTGAGTTTTAAAGTATAATAGCAATTGAGATAGCTTTTTAAAAGTACAGTGGCATTTAGGGTTAGTTTTAAATTACAATGGCATTTGAATAACTTTTTGAAAACACAGCAACATTTCGAGTAATTAACTTTTCAAAATGTAACCGAGTTCTCGTCTTAGTTAATAGATAAATCTTTATTAACCAAAACCCAATTCAATTTAACTTTCTATATATATATATATATATATAATAAAAAAGTAAAATTAAAAATTATTTACGAGTCATGTCATGCCACCTGACACGGCGACATCCAAGTCAGAACTTGCAACCAACGAGGCGTAACAAAAAGTTTCCAAAACCCACATTCGGTGCCATAACAGCACCCAATGATCCACGTGGATGCATGTAATGCATGTCGCGTGAAATTAAATGCCACATACCTTGAATACAATCACATGAGTCGTTAAGTGTTATAATTGTATGTAATGAGGGTGCTTGATAATTCATCAGAAACAAGTTGTTCGATCACAACAAAAATCCAGGGAACATATGATATTTCCACGCCCCGGCCCAGTAAATGGTACTAGGGAAAGAAGATAGCCTCTTTAAAAACTAGTACCAGAACCGATTTTCCAAAACATAGCTGCCACATAATACTAGTCCTGTTTTGGCGCCATATATATGGCACATTATAGCACCACATGACCCACATCAGGACACGCCACATGATTAATCATAACCATAGTGTGCCATACATATGGCACTAGTTCAATTTCTCACATAATACTGTTTTGTTTAAAATACAGGCTGGAAAGCCCACTGCCACATAATGAAGAATCATACGCCCGTAACCCCATTAAAAACAACTAAACATCACTTGAACGACTCCGTAGTAATAACAAACTCAACTACCAAGAATGAACAAACTCAACTAAACACCACTTGTTAATGCGACTCAGTAGTAATGACACACTCAACCGCCAAGAATGAACAAAACAACGCAGCATCTGGAGCCCTTTAAAACAACATATTGCTGCCAATAATCTACAGATGCTGAGAATCAGGACCGCTGGAATCTTCACAAAATAGCAACGCATTTGCGATGGCATGACCAGATATGTAACACCGGTGACTTCCAAGACAGAATTATGCCAGGAAATCAAGAACTCCTGTCATCTGTATGCAGGTCATCCTTTCTGACATGCTTGTTCTTAGAACCGTTTGCAGTCAAATTCATAAACAAGGAAGGAGAGGGAGCAAAAATGCAGTAACTTAGGCAAGTTCAGGAATGTGAGCTTCTAGTGAATGACCAAACAAGCCTACGCAAATCAATGTACAAATACAGCAGAACTGCACCAACAGTTCCCTATTGCAACCAAAATAAACAGAGAGCGTAAATTGCATGAGTCAGGCTGCCCACCAAAAAGCTCCAACAAAGAGAGACTTCTTTCACAACCCCTAATCATAACGATCACCCTTCTTCAATCTAAAACTAATTCAATGAGTCGTGAATTTCACTTTACCTAACATTCTAAGATGGAGTAGAAAGCATTTTAAGCTACTCTAATTCCAGTCAATTGCTTCTCACTAAATGTAAAGATAACAAAAGAGGTTATATAAACGAATACGCCACCAGTTAACAAAAAAACCTTCACCAATGCATTGCTGTCCGTTATCATGGCTAGAATTGATTAATTACATGTTAATGAATATCTGCAATCATGAACAAACGGCGATAAGTTAACTCGTACCATTTCTCCAGTAATTATTTAGATATCAAACAAGGTTCACAAAGAAAGTTAAGCATACCTAGCAAAAACCAAGGTCATCTCAGGCTCCTCAATCATATTACATATTTCTAGTCATAGTAATAGGATTGTCATTAAACACATGCCTGAAATTCAATGAAATGTTCAATTCGTAAAAGAACAATGAAATATCAATTTGTTGTGAGTGATATGATAGTTTGATTCTGGAACTTAGTTAAGGAGCTACAAGGATTATACAAAAAGGATGCGATGAAATATGAGTGGAGGCACCTAGCAATGAAGAGTATTCTCCAACAAAAACATTCAAAGAATAAACTTCTCAATTAGGATTAGTGATACTATCACTATCATTCTACTACTTGATTTCTCCCATGGAAATAAATCTTACACTGTCATTTCGCCTTACATTAAGAATAAGCCTTTATCAATTAAATTATCAAAAATGAGATGACAAGATCACTAATTTGATTAAAAAGGGTTACTCAGCTAAGAAATAAAAAGAGGTAAAAATAATATGAGATAATACTACCTTGGATAGCTTTATAAAACTGATAATTAGCTCGTGTTGTAAGTACAACAAACAACAGCTGACACCTAGTATAATCAAGATAGACGACCATATAAGACAACAGCTCATGGCACTGATTGTGATCCTCGCTCAATTATAAGTGTTTATGACTCAATGCTTCCTCCATTCTATGAAGGAAGTACAATATAAATTGTTCTGAATGTTAGCTAATATCTCCATTCTACACTGGGGCATTTTGGAATGAACATGGTTATTTTTTGATATTGAAATAGAATATACCAGGAAGCCCAAAACCATCTTGCAGGTCATGCATGAAGAAAAAATGTAAACTAACATAGGCAATCAATTATACACTATTAACAAGTTCGAACCTATCTAATGATTTTTCCACTTCTGTAAAAGTTCTTCATAAACAAATGCCTTGCCCAATTTAGACAGAGTTTGTTTCAACTTTGACAGTGTTGTAGAGCTCAACTTGATTCCTCTTTCAATCACATCTTCAGCAAATTTAACTGATTCTGGTACCCAATTGATGTCTCGAAGTCCCAAAACCAAAAGACTACTGGTTTCCTCCAAATCCGTACTATAATTTTCAACCATGCATCTCCATATCCTAATCGCCATGCGGGGTTCCCCGGAGTCTATATAGGCCTTAACTGCTAAGCTGCAGTCCGATTGCATAGGCACAAACTCATTTTTCACCATCTCGTTAAAGATTGGCGTAGCTTCTCTAAGCCTTTTGTATCTAAGCAAAAAGTGAAACAATATGTTGTAAGTTTCAGAATCTGGGAAAGCCCCATTGTAAACCATCTCATCCAACAAATTTTTAGCAAAATCAAAATCCTTGAGGTTACAATACAAGGATATCAACGAATTATACATCCCCGTATCTGGTCGACAAACATTCTTACCAACCATTACCTCCCAAAGCAATTTAGCTCCTTTTGCATCACTTTTCCTCACACATTCATCAATTGCAAACTTAAAGAATTTCATTCCAGGATAACATCTCCTATCCACCAATGTATTTAAAAATTTCAATGCCTCTTGACTACCTTCTGGGCCCTTAAGCAGGGTACTCAAAAAGGAATCATAAGCAGGCAGATTGCTTGGATCCCAGCCTATGTCAGCAACCATCTCCGAGAAAGTTTGCCTAGCTCTAGCAACATCACCCTCGTTTTCAAACCCTTCCAACAAAATTGCATAAGAATCCGCATCCACCCTAACCGTGTTCTTTGTGACTGCCAAAAAGTCCTTCGCATCTGGTGTCTTCCCCTCCCTGCAAATTGCACTCAGCAGGGAATTCAACGCTACAATATTCCTTGGGATTCCATACTGATCGATTACCTCAAACGTCATTAAGGCCTCCTGCACATGATTTGCTGTAACATAACTACTAAAAACAGACGCAAAGGTAGCTAATGAAAGCAACCCTTCTTTCTTCATGGACTTGATAGCATCCCACATTGCCTCAAACAGCTCATTCTTTCCTAACAAATCCACAACCAAGTTCCAAGCATACGGACTATGCTGATCATTCAACTGGAACCCGGACCATCGAAAGAACTTCACTGCTGGAGCCGGGAATCCATATGACAGTTTAAGGACCCCCTCCACATCTTCCTGTGTAACCCTGATGCCGGTGTCTTCTAGCAACTTCTCCACACTGGATGCGGGAGTGCTAGCTAGGATTTCGCAGAGGATTTTTAGCTTGGGGGTCAAAGTGGGGACTTCAAGGTGTGAAATAAATTTCGAACGTTTCCCCCTTATTTGTTGATGGGAACTACCATGTGATTGGGAGCCAATATTATTTGTTCCGGGCGACGGAGAGCGGTGGCTGTAGCGGCGGTGGTGCTTACTGTTGGTGTCAATCTTGGAAGATGAGGAGGAAGAATCTTCGTCCTGCGATCTTTTCATGCCCCTTCCCATGGCTAAGTTTATCCTCGCTATGAATTATTATTACAATTACAATTGGAGCCTGGAGAAGAAGATGTACGCTTTAAATCAGAATTGAAACAATTTGGGAATTTGCACGAGCATCTAAAAACCCTAGCTTAGTCCTTAACGCCATGCGAGTGTTCTTGGATTTCACTTAGAAATTGACTAACTTATCCCTTTGTCCATTTTTTCTTTTTCTTTTTAACTAGTATACATCGCACGTGTAGACAACACGCAAAGATCTTACTAGTAAGAAATAGAAATACTAATAACTATCATATGTACATTTCAATATAAATTGTGAAGGTGTACCAACTCAATGATCGAGTAGAGTGAAAGTATCTAAAATTATACTTGTCAAAATAGTCCTATTCAAACTAAAATAGAAATTACTTGACAATACAATACAACTAATCAATTTACAATGTATGACTGCATGAAATCCTTTATTTTCATCCATCAATCCATGTCCATAATTTTATTTGTACTTCGTAATATGAGTTAATATAGTTACAGCTAATAGAAGTAAAGGTGCAAATAAAACAATTATAACATATGGGATGTTATAAATATGTTTATCTATAGTGCACAAAAAAATTAATGATACAAACTATATAAGACCATTGCCAACTAGGAACCTATCTATTACGGCTATAACAATGTTTTTGCATCTAACAACCTCTAACAGACAATTAACATATTTAGAGAAGTAGACAAAATTTATATAGCATAATTACACTCAATGTAAGCACCGACGTTACATAAGACTATTAAAAACATCAAGTATAAAATTAATTAGAATGTAAAAACAAAAACTAAAGAATAATGACTTCAATCAAAGATATAACATATTGTTAAATGTCAAATTTCATTGATTATCATAATATTATGCATATCAAAATCAATAAGAAATGAAAACACACCATTCATGTTTATGATCGCAAAGTATAACAGATAATAAACCAAAATTGGTGAGTTAATTATCAAAATTAAAAAAAAAAAAAGATAGAACAGATTGTTAAATATTAAATTTCATTGATTATCATAATATTATGCATATCAAAATCAATAACAAAAGAAAACACAGCTTGAATGTTTATTATCATAAAACACAACAGATAATAAACCAATTAGTGAGATAATTATCAAACTAGAACATCAACAAAATAAAATTGAAAAGCTAAAAAAGAAAAGAAAAGAATCTTGGTAAAAACAAACTTCACACTTGTCTTCATGCTGAAACTATATAGCAATCTAAATTCAAAGAAATCCAACTAGTAGTGCTTGGCCTAAGGGCGGAACCCATTGCTCTATATTGAGCCATTGTTCCATAGGAATTGCATGATATAACTCGTTCAATTCATCTTCTTTCATAAAAGGTCCAGAAAAAATTTACTACTATAAGAAAATTAACATAGTGTGTGTCAAATTGACTGGTCAACCACCACACCGTTAAGATCAATCAAAGAAACATTCAATCACCAAACTGTTAAGATCAATCAAAGAAATGTGAAGGTTAAGTTATTATCAAATGACAGACAAATCACATAATTGCAAAATTAAAAAAAAAAAACTTTTATCAGCCGCTCTCATATGTTTCATATCCTTCTCTTTATTAATGTGTCAATCAAAGAATAGCATGAATTTTTTAATTTAATCTATCAATATTTCAACAGAGAAATCATTAATCTTCAATCACATGCACAATAATATAATATAAATTACTAAATGGTAATTTAATATACTATATTTATTAAAGATTCAAAAAAAAAAATCTTAAGTGAAGCGACAAAAATAAAATTTCATAGATAATAAAAAATAATTTAACTTAATAAAGTACATAGTCAATTGCACGTAGTCCTACTTTCGCCATCACATATACGGTCTTCATTCATGTAGTCTTCATTCAATTTTAGAGCAGCCTATCATAACATGCAAGAAAAGAATAAATTTATTAGAAAACATATATATCACGTTAAGAAAGCTTCAGATGAGAAAAATGAAGGGTAATTTATTGATTAATGTTTGATTTGAGTAAAAGAGATTGTAATTAAATTAATAGAAATTGATGTATAGGAAGAACAATATTCTAGAATATAATATATAAGAAGTTAAACAATGAATACGCAACATGTGTATATTTGTTGCCGATGTTCACAAACCATTTCTACTTAAAAATAGAATATGGTCAAACCAATCACGTCCACATTTTTTTATATGATCCACTAGAACTACAAATATCTCAACGACTCATTATTACAAAATATATTTCTACTTTTTAAAAAAAAAATTGTGAACATTTACAACTTAAATGTACATCAATTGCTTCAATAGATGACATCCTTTTCTTATATAGCTAGGCATCGGAAAAATGAATATTAGTGATCAAATGGCTGGTTTGACATCCTATTTTAGTTACATATTTGTATGATGCACATAAGTAAAATATTGATCATATGTATTGCCCTTAATATACTAAACAACCGCAAAATATCAGGAATATATAATAGTATTTTTTTAATTTTTGAAAAAATTCATAAAAAATTCACCTTTAAACTTTTCCCGTGCTATATATGGTAACTACAAATCAACTAAGGAATTAGTGGAAATCACGGGTCGAAGAAGCCATATTTGTTCATACAAAAATTGAGATTTGTTCCTTCCAATACCATATTATCATTAATATAAATATATTCCGCAATAAAGGGAGAAAAGCTAAAATAATTAATTTTCTTATTGTTCCTTCCAATACCATATTATCATTAATATAAATATATTCCGAAATAAGGGGAGAAAAGCTAAAATAATTAATTTTCTTAATAAAATTTAGTTAAGTATTCATTTGGGCTCAATTTAAGGATAATAGAGGATAAAAGCACGTATTCTTTTTGTAAAAATCATAATTAATTAAAATCTATAATCAATTAAAAAATTTGAAAGCAAAATTGGTTTTTAAACATTTTCCGTGCTATATATGGTAACTACATTTCAACGTAAAAAATTAGAGGTAATAAGGGGACATATGTGTTCAGACAAAAATTGAGATTTTTTTCTTCCAATATAATATTATTATTAACATAAATAAATTTCATAATAAGGGAAAACATGATGGAGAAAAACTAAAATAAGCAACTTCCTTAATAAGTAGGAAATTTAGTTAATATCTATATAGACTCAATTTAAGGCTAATAATTTAAGGCTAATAAAGGATAAAAACGCGTTCTTATTTTGGCTAAGTACGAAATAGGATAAAATTGGTTGAAATGACCAAAACGGGTACAGATGATGTCATACTGATGTAAGCTAAAAAAGACAGGAAATAGAAGGTTTCACTACTCTTGATTTAGGATATAACAGATTATTATTACAGACATTGTCAAAATCCTTTCCCAAAAAAAGGTCAATTAATTAAAAAAATAAAGGAAAAAAAGAAAAAAGCTTCAAAATCTCAAGTGCGGCCCTATTTTTTCCTTCTTCTTTTCTTGATATATATCGAGAAATGATATTTGTACACACAGAGTGTACCATTTTTGTAAGTACCTCTTGTATTTACTTAAATGTCTTTTGTTTTATCTTTCTTA
The DNA here is from genome assembly GCA_963692815.1 of Nyctanthes arbor-tristis. Lineage (NCBI taxonomy): Eukaryota > Viridiplantae > Streptophyta > Magnoliopsida > Lamiales > Oleaceae > Nyctanthes > Nyctanthes arbor-tristis. Next base: position 11,589 of record CAVNYN010210753.1, on the reverse strand, counting down.
AAATCACAATTTTTAAGGACTATAGGTAAATTTAAAGGTATGTGTATAAGAATTATACACTTTGTGTATATAAATAGCACTTCTCGATATACACTTTTATTTTACTAGTGGGTAAAGCGTGCATAGTTTCTAGAAGTCAAGAAAATTTCCAATTCTTTTGTTTCTTGACGAGGGTATATCTTATTCATCTTGCTCCATATGAATTTGCTCCATTTTAGTCAACTGATTAATGGCATCATGACATCATAAAACAAGGCATAAAATGTTATAAAGGGCTATCATGTGACGCACCTGGGGAAAAAATGTACCATAATTCATGATGAGTGGACACCAATTTACACAGATTTTGTGTGGTGGTTTTACCCTTTTGACATTTGCATAAATAGTTCCCAATCTGTTGGTACGACACTTTCCTTTCTTTTGCGAACGAATTGAGTTTCGCTATTTGAAAAAAATGATAAATAAAAAGTTAAATAAACTTGACACGTAGTAAGATCATATTTTTCAACACATTACATCACTTTTACATCAATGATAATCACATGAACCATGTGTCTATTTTGTCACACTTTTTTTCTATTTTTTTTTATCCAAGTAGAATTATTCTACTGAATTTGTCTATCAACATGTTGTGTGCCTCTTGATCCAGGCTAATTTGGTAGGGGACAACCTTAATAGTTTCAATGTGTGATATAACATTTAAATACATAATTATTTTCAAGGAGCATTCAGATTCTATTTTAAAATATGAAAAACAAAGAGGGGTGAAAATATGTAGTATGTTGGATACTTGGTTCTAAAGCAGTTCAAGTATACTTGAGCCTTGTGAAATATTTAAATGCGAATAGTATTTTTCTTTTCTTTTCCATTTTTTTTAATACAAGAGGAGATAGGTTGGGGGGGGGGAATTAAAGAAGAGATAAGTGTGGTTTGAGATCGAGATCTTATACTTGAAACTTGAGCATTTAATCACTGCGTCACAATCAAAACCACTAAATGTGAATAGCTTGATTGTTAGTTTCCATTTTAAATAAGATTAAAAATATTATTACCCTAGAAAAAGAGTCAATCAAGAAACCACTCAACAAAACAACATATATTATTATTAAGAAATAAAAATCTCATATTGAAAAAGTACTAAATAAATAATCAACATATCAAGTACTTAGCAAGTACTTAAGTTACTTCTTTTAACACATGTTGACATTTTAAGACTCCGTGCTCAATATATAAAATTTTAAGATGGATTTATACAAATTAAATCATAAACCCAGTCAGCAAACCATTTCTATTTTAAAAATTGAAATGGATTTTATGAAAATTAGTGGTGGAGATTTGTGAGATATATGAGCCCTATATGATGTGTGGATGTAATTATTCAACTATATTTTATTTTGAAATAGAAATAATTTGCTTTTTCTCATATGGGAGAGAAGTTGAATAGAGCAACCTCACTCACTAGCCATTGGCTTGAGCCCCTGATATATAAAAAATTATAGGGAAAGGTCACGTACACATGACCCCATTTTATTTGGGAATCAAAAGGCGGGCCTCCTGATATATAGGACTTATCAATGGGCCAGATCTACTACGTACAGATTAATAGCTTGGACTGGACGACCCAAATGGAAAACTAAGAGCAAGATTAATGTTGAGAGAAAAAATTAAGGGAAAAAGCATATTTTTAAATAATGTATAGGAGGAAAATTAGAGGAAAAACATATTAAAGGATTTTGTTTATTTTTAAAAAGTTTTTTATAAATCATTTTATCATTACTTTTTTATGATACAATTGATATTTAATTTTTTATAACATATTATTTTATCATATATATTTTTAATTTTTTTATCATATATATATATATTTTTTAAGGGACATATTGGGAGAAAAAGGTAAGAGAGGGGCACCTTCCCCCCCCCCCCAAAAAGGCTTTCACCTTCCCCCCAAAAAAGGCTTTTTCCCCATTTTCCCCAGTATATTAAATGGGGCCAAATTGCCAAAGATCCAATTTGGCTCTTTTCTCCCCCTTTTTTCTTTTCTTTTCTTTCTTTTTTTTTCCGTCTTCTTCTTCTAACCATAATATATATATTTTAAAAAATAACTAAAATAAAATAAGTGAATAACTAATATATATTCATAAATAAATTTGCATGATAAATTGTTTGTTACAGGGGCGTAGCCAGCATTTTCATTGAGTACGGTCAAAAAAATTTCATTTTGGCGGGGCAGTTGTCGGGGCCCAAAATTTAAAAAATAGAAAACAAAAATATTGTAATAAAAAAATCAAATCTGAAGACCGTACCTTATAACAATTCTTTGCGGGTTTTTATACTCTGAAACCACTTTACAATAACTTCATTATCAAGAGATCGGATATATATATCTCTCTATAAATATAATAGTCTTAAATAAACCCAAACCATTTACCATATAAAAATTAATAACAACTGACAAATATTATTGCAAGAATAAATAAACTCAAATTATAAACATAATTAAATAATTAATCATTATTCATTCAAATTACAAATACCTAATTATTCTTAACTAAATACTAGCCTTCGTAGTCTGACTTACAAATTGAATTGACCGATAGACTGAGAAGAAAAGAAGCAAAGATGATTCAGGATTTCAGATGAACCGGACCGAGGCTGGGACTGACTTGCAATGTGTTTGCGTCTACCCTGCTGGCTGCTGCAGTGCTGCCGATGAGCTGCTGCCATGCTACGGATCGGCGATGCTCCCTGCTAGAGCCTAGACGACGGCGGAGATACAGCCGAGAGAGAGAGAGAGAGAGAGAGAGAGAGAGAGAGAGAGAGAGAGAGAGAGAGAGAGCTTCGAGACTCGAGAGGTTGATTGGACTTTAGAGTTTGGAGGCTTGGAATGGTGTTGGAGTTCGCCGTCTGAGCGAGAGCACATATGATGTAGAGTATGGAACTTCATCATTCATCAAATGTGGTTTTTATATAGTGTCCTTTAGACACCATTTATGGCGTCTTAAAGAAATGTGTGGCAACACACCATTAGATGTGTTACGGGGCCCATCACCCAACACACCTAATGGTGTATTGAGACATAGTCTTTTGAACACCATAACATAGTGTCTAAAGGACACCATAAAATGTATCCCATCAAATGGGCCAAGGAATGTTAACAAAATTTGGGTCAAGATAAGAAATGAAAGAATTTTTTTTTTATATTGGTTGGACCGCACTGAGGTCCAGTCCAACTGTTTACTGGGGGCGCCAAGGTCCAGTGCGGTCTGTCGACCACACTGGGCCTAAGGTGGCTGCGCCCCGGGTTTGTTAAGAAAAAGTTTCCTACAAATATTAATGGCTGGTATCGAACAAATTTAATATCAAAATAAAACTTTCAAACTAATAATATCTATCGTTACTACAAAAATCTCCCCCTATTCACTTTCAGGGGAGGAAAAATAAAGAAATTGATCACCAATAAAAGTTCGTTGCTGAAACCGAGGCATAACTAACATGTATTATTAATAATTTTAAGAAGTCTTGTTGAAGTGTACTTCAAAATAAAAGTCTCATTACTTCTAAAAAAAAGTCTCATTGATATATTTGATTAAATAAATTTTAGTAATAATCAAGTTTTTATAATTAATTAGCACATATTAATTGTGCCATGTGCTGATATCCAAAGATGCCCAAATTTGGATAATTAATCAGTTAGAATCAGCTTAATTAAATGGTATTATGAAGTAAAACTTACAGTCCATTAAGCAGTGGGGTTTAAAAACCAGAATATAGCTGTTAATCGTTTTAGATAATTCGTATAATCCAGGATAAGGTGGATTAGCTAGCTGGCTTTGCATGTAAACTGCTCTACATTCATTATGATTAATAATCAATTCAAATAATGTATAATTGTGATATATACGTTCTGAAAAATGTTTGTATGTAGTACACAAAGTGAGGCCCAACATAATCTCCACAAGACAAGGAATTATGTTAATTCCAATGCAGCTTTAATTTCATGTAATATTTTTGCATCTTATCTTGTCTTAAAAAAACCTAACATGTGGTAATATTATGCAAAATTAATTACTTGATCAATCAGTTGCATATATATAGACAACCAATCTATATTTGCCAACTTAACCCATACCAGATAAATATATCTCTTTAAAATTACTCTTCTTCTTCTCTTGCTCATCTGATCAAGGTTGAATCTTTGAGAGGGGGGTGATGTTCATTTTTGTTTTTCAGCTTTTTATACTGATTATTAATGGTCCAAATGAAATACTATCACGTAATAATTTATATATCAAATGATTTACAGAAAAAAGAGTTGCCAAATGCACCGAGTTTTATTAGAGATCTCTTAAAGTCATTTCACGCCTTAAAATAGAGGATCTCTAAACATTTTCTGCTATGGTCAATCTATGACTATGATAAAAACACTGGAGATAAAGGATTAACTATAGCAGAAAATGTTTTTCAAGTATTAACTGTAGCGTGCTTAAGTTATAAATCATGTAACTATACAGTGACTATGATATCACGCAATAATTTATAAATCAAAGATTAACTATAGAATAAAATTCATTATTATCTGTATTTTTTCAAGTATTAACTGTAGGAGGCTTAATAGCATTCACATTAGTAGTGTTAAACTAAGTTGTTTATGAAATTGTTAGTTAACAACTCAAAAAAAAGGCCACATTTGTGGTGTTAAGAAAGCTATTAAAAAAATCTTTTTATGTTAGTTGTTAACTCTAGCAATAATTTTAACATTGTGTTAGAGTTTAATACTTTTGAAAAATTCTTTTTTTTATTTATTTAATAAACTTTGACCAATAACTTTTGATAAAAATAGGGCCCACTTAAACTTGATTGGATTTTAATAATTTTGTTTAAAACATTCAATGTGACATTTCAATAGTTATTAAATTTAACTCACATATGTGGCATTTAACAATAACTTAACTGGATAGCTAAATTTAACAACACTAATGTTGATACTCTAAGTTCACACAAGACGTAACTTAAATATTTTGCGAAGCCTAACGCCTTTCTTGCACTAGTTAATATATATATATATATATATATATATAAGGAGTAATTCTAGAGAGACATATATTTATATCTGACGTGAATAAGTGACATATATTAATTGACAATTCTCAATTGACTATTTATATGTAGGTGGTGGATTTGACGATCCACAAATAATCAATATACAATGGTGAATTAAACATGTCACTCTTTCATATTAGGTAAACATGCCTTTTTGTCTCCGTGAAATTATTGATGTATAATACAAGTTTCTTTCTATACTCTCTTGATGTGGCAATCAAGGCTGGAGCTTGCAGTATATGACTTCAATGGATGAATGGAATGTAAGAAATAATATAAAAATGATAGAATCCACATGCTAATGGATTCTTGTAGTGTGTACGAAACTGGGTAGGAAGGACCCCTCTCTCTTCAAACTCAACTTCATCCCCATGGCGAGGAATCTCAGACGACGTGCATTGCCGAAAGAACCGCCGGAGGTTAAGCTGATCCCCCCCCCCCCCCCCCTTCCTTTTTATCTCCTAATTACACTACTCATTTACTAAACCTCTGCCAGCTAACAATTCCCATGCAACCATTAAATTACTTGGGATATAAGGCTAATTTAAGTCGAGAATAGACACATCTGTCTATTCGTTCAAACTAATAGATGATGTGATTTAAATTCTGATTATGAGTGACATTTTTAGCCTTTTGGAGGAGCAGTTTATTATACGAACTCACGCAAATACTTAAATTGGGTACTCAGTATGTAATCTCATCACACGAATAGGTGTACCAAGTTCGGTAATCTTGCACCGATCCTATTATCGTTCAGTCCAAATTAATTTGAAAATTGCGACCTATATATTCAAATGACTATTGAGCTTGATACTTCTAAAATGTAGAACATGAAAACTAAATTTTCTTTTTGATCAGCGAAATATAGATACACAATTTAAACAAATGAATGGTGACCAGATGTCCATGTGAATCGATGTCTTTTAAGTATCATGTTGAGCTATATCTCTTAAGCAATTTATTAAAATAATGTTGTCAACACTCTCATCAAGGCAATTCAAGTTTCAACATCTATATATACATTTCAAATTTCTTGTTTTCCTTAAGAGAACACCAAAACATTCTAAGCTAACCTTCACTGCTCCTTATATAGAAGTAACCAAGTTTAACCCCTACATTTCTGTGTCTCTTCTCAATTCTCAAAACCTCTCTGTCAGTAGCATCTCTTCGTGTCTGGTCTTATCATTCAATGGCACTGGCCAAGCAACCGATGCCAAATGACTCTTCATTGGGTTCAGTTCAAGCCTCTGCATATTATGGAAATGACTTTGGAGGATCACCAATTCATGCTTCCGTGGATCATTCCGGCGAGCTCTACGGAATGGACGAGTCCCAGAAAACCACGTTTCAAGATGGCGAAAGGGCACACGCTTTCACGAAGAACTTCACTATGAGCAATTCTTCTTCAGTTTCCAGCCGGAGCAGCTCGAATTCTAATGGATTAGGCTACCAAATGACTCCTTATCTGTCAGAAGAAGGCCATTCAGTTATTAGTTTTAAACCAGAGTTTGGTAATTTCATGCAAAATGGTGGGTCATTGCTTATTTTTGAGCAGAATAATGGCTTGAAAATGAGTAATCAACATGAGGATTATTCAGTCTGGGAAGACAATTTAAACCACAATTACCAGAATCAGCAGAATCTCAAGTGCACCACCGCCCCCTGCCTGCCGGAAACATCCACCGGCCTACATGCCGGTGGCTATGGCTCTCCGAACAGGGGAGGAGAATTTGAGTGGCTAAATCCTGAAATAAATGCACGTACCAATTCCATTCAAGAAACTGCTAGATCTCAAGAAGGAGGCTCGAGTAAACGCCCAACAACGGTAAAATACTCAAGCCATAATTCTACTCGTACACAAAAATGTCGACACAAAACTAATATTCAACACATCAACTGCAAATTCTTGAAAGTATAGCGCCTTGGTGAAAAAGTTTTCTCATGAGATGGATTCTTTTACAGGAAGAAAATCCGCAGGCTCTTAAGAAGCAATGTACTGCTGCTTCAAGTGTTGGTTCAAAGAACAAGCCCAAACCCAAGTCAACAACACCTGCTAAGGATCCACAAAGTATTGCTGCAAAGGTAATTGCTTATTTTTGAAGCACTTAATCTAAGTTTTTTGTAAATTAAGAAAGATCAAAAGGGGAAAACAACGGTTGACTTTAAGAATGTTCGTGTCGTAGAATCGAAGAGAGCGAATTAGCGAGCGGCTTAAGACACTACAAGAACTTGTCCCCAACGGCTCCAAGGTGATTAATTCATGAAAACAGATCTACTGTTGATATTTTGTTCTAAAAAATTTATGTTCTCGAACCTAATTCACTTCTCCTGCAGGTTGACTTGGTTACTATGCTGGAAAAAGCAATAAGTTATGTCAAGTTTCTACAGTTGCAAGTGAAGGTGAGTTTTATACTTATATATATTGCTAGTTTCTCCTTGATTAAGGCATAAATCCGGAAACCTTAACCGATTGAATGGAAACAAAAATCTTGTTTATTGGTGCTGTTTAGTAACATGTGAAGATAAATTTCTGCATCTTTCTCACATTTTTGGTTGGATTTTACAGGTATTGGCAACAGACGAGTTCTGGCCGGCACAGGGAGGAAAAGCTCCTGAGCTTTCTCAGGTTAAAGAAGCAATTGATGCCATTCTTGCATCTCATGTAGGCAGGAATTCAAGCTCAGAATGATGCATTAATTCCGCAAGAAGAAGAAAGAATAATATGCATGGAAAAAGAAAACATAACATTGTTCAATTCTAAGACGATCAAGAACTAAAGGCTCATAGGAGTGAAATGCATATGTATATTTTTGTTCTTGTAGTTTTCCTTGGTTCCTCTGGTTATGATCATTATTAACTTGTAACAGAATTAATCTCGAGTCTGATAATAAGTAAAATCTGAGCTCGAAATAAGCTAGCTAGTCATAATTTCATCATTCAAAATTATTCGAATTTGAAAAAATGAATTAGTTAATTATATTATTAGTTCCATCTTATTTGATGAACCTTATTTGTTTAATATAATTATATTATATATAATCTAGCCAGCCAGATCAATTTTTGTATTAGTTGATGGATTTCCCAGAATTTTATTTTATTATGTATACATGCTGAATAACGAGGAATTTTTCTAAGAAAAGAACTCCCATCTGCATTAAAGAGTGCCACTCCCACTGGGACGAGAAGAATTTACTCAACTAATTTCTGTCAAAAAGGGATTTGGCCCGTTCGTCAGCTTATCATTATCATTAGCTAATTTTCCAATTAACAGTGTACTGCATACGTTTGGCTGAAAGAAATTGTATTGCATGGACATTTACGAACGACGTACTAGGACAATTTGTCCATCAAATTCTAAAAGAGTTTATTAGACACTAACCTCTACGAACTTTTGTATGGAGACCACTTGCAAAAGTGCATTATGATGCACACAGATGGTGGCCATATGAACGTCATGTGAGAAAATACTATTTTTTTTATAAATGAGATAAATTCACAATCTTACCCTTGTGTATAATGTATAATTAGAGAAAAATAATTTAAAGATAAAAAGTTAAATTTACCTCATTTTGTAAAAGATTGCATAAATGATTACCTCTAAATAGCGGGACTCCGTCATGTGTGCACCACATTTGCACGTGGGCTTCCAACAGTGCCATGTGGCACACAGGTGGAGCTATGTGGTAGCCACATGTGTGTGGTTTTCATAATTAGAGACCACGTGATTTCTATAGAAAATTGTTATCTCTACATATATTATTACCATCCTAGTTACATAGATGGAAAACATGATTTTCTTTTTTTTTTTTTTGGGTGGGGTGGGATAGTTAACATGGTAGTATTATATGTTAATTTTTGCACTTTAATATTTGCTCACGTTAATATTTGTGTACAAATTCATAATATAAGTTGATGCAATATGTACAATCAGTAATAATAAAATAGTGGCCTTGTAGCACTTCTCTTAAATTATATGTGTGTGTGCGCGCCCTCGTAACATAATTTGCGTTAATACACATTCGTCCAATAAAAAATGTTAAAAATTTAGCTGAGGATATATCTCTGCAGTGCAAATTTACCTTTAAAGCTCCCTTAATAAAAGGATAAAGAATTTGAGACAGATAACACGAAAAAAAGTTGCTAAAACACATGGTACATATGAGAACTTGAAATTTGAAAACTATTGAAAACCATATACCTTTTATTTTTCTTTTCTTTTCTTTTCTTTTCCCTTTTTTTTGGGGGGGGGGGGTTGGGGTGGGGTAAGGATGCAACAAACCAACCAACTTTTTTTATGAGAAATATCGTCAAGAAGAAATTATAAACAGAATAAAATCGATTTCATAGACCAAAAAGCATTGTATTTGAGAACACTATATAATAACTTATCAGAAAAAATAAATTTACTCTTAAATGAAGATCAAATCAATTCTTAATTTTATGTGAACTCGATATTCTTTTAGAATATGCTTGACTCTGAAATATTGGTTTACAATTTTTCTTTTTCTTTTTTCAATTATTAGTAGGAAGACCCACAAATATGGAATCGGGAAATTCTCATGGTTAATGAAATGGGGGACAACAAAGCACGTGAGGACTTCGAATTGAGGCTCACATGGGCTTCCCACATGACCAATATAATTCCCATACACTCTCATTCATTCATTCCCCAAAAAAATTAAACTATAAACGAATCGACTCTCTCTCTTTCTCTCTCTCTCTCTCTCTCTCTAGATCATTTCTTTGGAATTTTAGTTGTCCCATTTAACTGATTTATAACTTGTCCCCTTGCCTTTCTTTTATTAGGATTTCGCAAAGTCAAATCTCCAATATCGTGTCCTTGTTGATATGAACTCAATGGAAAATCTTACTTGTATACAAACTGGGTGTATATAAATGTTTTATACAATCGACTGCTACTTGGATTGTGATTTGTTGATTTTAAATGATGTGAAGTGTGAAAAATAAAATATTTTCAAGTGTGATTGTGTAAAAAAAATTGTAAAAAGATTATGAAAGTGCAGCATTAGGGGTGAACACGATTTGGTTTTGTCGGTTTTTTATTTATTTTCAAACTAAACCGTCAGACTCAGTTTGCAGAAATTGTAATTCAAACCAAACCATTTCATTCTTCAAACCAAACCAAACCACTTTTTTCGGTTTGGTTCGACTTTAAATCACGATTTACACTTTTTTTTTGGTACATTACGGTTCACATATTGACATAGTAAATAGTAATAACTAATAATACATAAAAAAATGATATCCTTATAAACAAAAATATTGTTTAATACCAAATATGAAATTTACCACGTGCAAATAATGTGCTGTGGTTTTGACTTTTCGCTCTCCTTTTGCCTTCAAAAGTAAATTGCCAATTGCCAAAATCCTATGAAGCCGTGAAGTTGGTTTGCTACTATGGTTTAGACTCTAAAATGGTTAAAAAATATATTTAAGAAAATAAACCTAATTTTTGAAAAATGAAATTCAAATCATGTTAATTTGTAAATGTAGTCCAATTAGTGATGAACATATATAAATTAAATGAGCCCATTAAGAATTTCTATTTTTTTTTCCAATTTAATCGTCCATGAGTATTTTTTTAATTTAAAATAAAAGTTGTTCGAATCGGTTTAAACGGTTTTTCAATAGCCGAAACCTAAACCAAACCATTTTAATTTTTAAATGAAATCAAATCAAACCAAACCACTGTAACGGATCGATTTGGCTTTTCAGTTTGGCGGTTTATTTGTTCACCCCTATGCAGCATGACTCAGTTGAAAAACATTAATTCAAAGAGGTGAAAGGCAAAAGCTTGCATAAAATTAACACATTTTTCAACTGCTTCACTGAAGGTCTGAACCAGTGAAAATAAGATTTAATTTTAGTATGAATCAGTTGGATTTATTTATTTATTTATTTTTAAAAGTGGACTTATAGTTAACAATACAAGATGATATGTCTAACCCTTGAATCATACACTCAGATATATATATATATATAACAATTAATTAATATTTAATGTTTTATTAGATTTTTCTTTTTTTTTTTTGGGGGGGGCGGGGAGACAAACTTTTGGGGCATGTTTATCAGAATGATTTTATCATGTTGCAAAAAAAAAAAAAGGGATTTTATCATGGAAATATCAGAGCTTACGTGTGTCTTCCTAAAATGAATTGTTTTGCCTAATTAATTATAACATGATTTAATCATTCATTAGATTAATTTCTCAAAGCTCAATGAAGTCTTTAGTTTCTTGTTTCCTTTTCATTAACTATATTCTCACCCCAACGTTACACGAAAAGAATACATATTAAATTATTTAAAAAAATAAATAATATGAAATTTTATAAGTTTTTTTGTGTAATGAAATTTTATTAGGTTACGTTACCCAATAAGTAATAATTAATTTTTAACATCAATCAAATAATAATGTAATTTTTTCTTGTCGTCTTAAGGTAACTATACTTTACAACAAATTTCAACCCG
>CAVNYN010210751.1:0-17896 GCA_963692815.1 Nyctanthes arbor-tristis | reverse complement strand
CGGTTATACCACATCCATCCATATTGTTTTAATCCATAGAGTGATTTTTGCAATTTAAATGAGAACACAATTTTAGGGAATGAATCACTTGCTTCGGGCACTTTAAATCCTTCAGGGATTTTCATATAAATTTCACTATCAAGCGAGCCGTAAAGATAGACAGTTACTACATCCATAAGTCTCATATCTAACTTTTGTGAGACAGCCAAACTCATCAAATATCTGAATGTTATGGCATTCATCACAGGAGAATATGTCTCATTATAATCTATTCTAGGTCTCTGTGAAAAACCTTATGCTACAAGTCGAGCCTTATATCTCATAATTTCATTGTTCTCATTTCTTTTTCTCACAAACACCTATTTGTATCTAATAAGAATTACATCTTTGGGTGTTTGGACTACAGGTCCAAAAACTTTTCTTTTTTCCCAAGAATTCAATTCCATCTATATGGCTTCTTTCCACTTTGGCCAATCTTTTCTTTGCTGACAGTCTTTAACAGACTGTGGTTCAGGATTCTCATTCTCATATATGATATCAAGAGTCACATTATAGGCCAAAATATTATCTATCACAACATTGTTTCTTTCATAAACTTTGTGTGATGATAAATAGTTTATTGAGATCTCTTCATTTTGTAATTTTGCAGGAATCAAATCTTTATTTGATTGATCAATCACTTCATGCTCCTCTTGAGTTTGTGGTTGATTGTTCTCTTGTACTTTTCTTTTCCTAGGCACAAAATCTTTAGCTCCAAGTGGTCGACCACGTTTCTGACGTACTTTTGATTCACTTGCTATAGCAGATCGTTCTACAGGAATGTCAATTTTTGCTGGAGTATTTTGTGCTGGTACATGTGCTTTTGTCACTTTCTTTGTATCCACAAACACATCCGGTAATTGATTTGCAACAGTTTGCAAATGAATTATTTTTTCAACTTCTTGCTCATATTGATTGCTTCGGGAATCAAAATGAGATAAGGTAGATTCATTCCAAGAAATTTTATTTTGTTTTTTAGGATGTAGTTTTGCCCCTCCTAGAGTAGGAAAAGTCATTTCGCCAAAATGTCAGTATGCAAAATGTGCAGTAAATAGGTCACATGTTACTGGTTCAAGGTACCTAATAATTGTTGGTGAATCAAAACCAACATAAATCCCAATTCTTCTTTGGGGATTCATTTTAGTGTGTTGTAGGAGTGGAATTGGAACTTGGACAGCACAGTAAAAATTTCTTAGGTGAGAAACATCTGGTTCTCGACCAAATGCCAATTGCAAAGGCGAGTATTTATGATAAGCGGTTGGCCTTAAGCGAAGTAATGACACAGCATATAATACTGCATGATCCCAAACAGAAGTGGTAATTTCGTTTTCATAAATAATGGCCTAGCAATCAGTTGCAATCGTTTTATAAATGACTCTACAAGGCCATTTTGAGTATGCACATGGGGAACTAAGTGTTTTACAACAACACCAATAGAAGTGCAGCACTCATCAAATGCCTAGGATCTGAATTCGGCAGCATTATCAAGACAAATTGTCTTGATAGAATAATCGGGAAATTGAGCTCGCAATTTTATTAGTTGAGCGAGCAATCTGGCAAAATCATATTTCTAGTCGAAAGCAGGCATACATGTGACCATCTTGTTGAAACATCAACTAAAACCATAAAGTAGCCCACATATATCCCCATGAATTCTTTACAAAAACTTTGGAAGTTCAACATTATCTTTTGTAGGGGAATGTTTGACCACTAATTTCTCTTGTGAGCAAGCATTACATGAATAGTCATTAGGTAAAAGAATCTTCTGGTTCTTTAAAGAATGTCCATGCTTGCTAGTAATGATACATCGCATCATTACTGTTCTTAGATGTCCTAGTCTATCATGCCAAAGTATAAAACTTTTTGGGTCTTCAAACTTCTGGTTCGCTATATAATTTGATTCAACTGACTTTATAGTTGTAAAATACATCCCAGATGGGAGTGCTTGTAATTTATCTTTTATTTGCTTCTAGCCAGATAGAAAAGAAGTTATACAAAGATATTCAATATTATTTTCTTGTATTGTCTCAATATGATATCCATTGTAGCGGATATCTTTAAAACTGGGCAAATTTCTTCTGGATTTGCTAGAGTAAAGCGCATCATTAATACATAATCTTGTACCGTTGGGTAAGATTATATTGGCTCTTCTAGAACCTTCAATGATATTTGATGCTCTAGAAATTGTATTAACATTATTAATGGCTAATGTTAATCCAACAAAATACCTTTTCTCTCAAAAAATTATATGGGAAGTGGCATTATCAACTAAGCAAATATCTTGACAAATCATCCTTACTCTATTTGTATCTAAACAAGAAAAACTTAAATATCAATGAAAATCAAATAAATAATTTATTCGAAATTCAAATAGCTCAGGGTAACTAAACATTAAAACGATAAAGCGAATAAGTTCATATCCAATGCAACAATATAAAACCAGATAAAAATAAGAATAAACTAATCAATATCAACGATTCATTATCAATTTGAGTTATTACTATTTCAAGAATAGTAATTAAATATTCTTCATGAATATATTGAAAATATAATATCTAGTATAATATTGTTCTTCAAGAACAATTAATATTCAACGGGAATATTATAATATAAGTTGTACTACTTCAACAGTGACAACTCATTAGATGTAATTTATTATTATACATACAATAACAATTTAATAAATAAATAGGTGCATCTAATGTAAATTGCGGAGTAGAAAATATAAAGCAATAATAATAGATGAAGTAAATATTATGTTTCTTCAGCAACAAATAATAAGATGTTCTTCTAAAATTTCAAACATTATAGTTTCTTCAGGAAACCACAACACAAAAATAAATCTTATCTTAATCTTTAGAAGTAAATTATATTTTGTTAGAATATAAAGTTGTGATATAAAGTTGTGATTTTCTTCACTAACACAACAAAATATTTTGCCAATATAATCTTTGAGATTAAAATTACAAACTATGTTTCTTCAAGAAACCATAATTATTAGCATATCTCGGGGATTTTTTTTGGCAATGGTATTCTTTTGGAATATTTAATCAGATGTAACTGTAGTTCTTCAAGAATTATATGAACTTATACATAATAATTAATATGAGATTAATCAAGTATCATATTAACTATAATATAAATTTTCATTCTTTCCTCCAAGGATAAGAATAATATAATATGTTGGAACTTTTTATATTTGCCTTCAGGAGAAATAATTAAGATTAACGTGCCTCTTGAGAAGCATTGAATAAAGATTTGTAACACAAATAGTTATATGAGAATAATAGCGTAATTGCATGAATTTAAATAAACATATTATACAAAATATCTAATAGTTAGATTAATTAATTGTGCAGAAATAAACGTAAATAACAGTTATTAATACAATAGATATAAGATGCATGGTTATTATGTATTTACATAAGACTATTAGAGCTTATCAGTAGATAACGGTTACCATGTTCATATGTATTATGTAATTGGCAGCTAAAATGAAACTAAGAAGAAGATCAATCAAAAGAATCGTTCATGATCTCCCTACTACATAAGAAAAGGAAAGAGTAGTATAATATGTAACTACCATATTTACATTCATTATGTAATTGGCTGCATATTATCTCAAAAGGAATCAATCAAAAGGAGATTTCAAGATCCCTTATATCAAAATATGATTTTCAACCTAACATAAAATTGAAAGCAAAAAATTCATTAAAATTGAATATTGGCTATCCCTTTACGTACATCTATACATAAAGACATGGATAATCAAATTAATATTTTGACACCAAGTCATTTACACAAAAGAAAACAAAATCGTTATGACATAAAACATTT
Source organism: Nyctanthes arbor-tristis (assembly GCA_963692815.1). Taxonomy (NCBI): domain Eukaryota; kingdom Viridiplantae; phylum Streptophyta; class Magnoliopsida; order Lamiales; family Oleaceae; genus Nyctanthes; species Nyctanthes arbor-tristis. The sequence continues at coordinate 14,020 of CAVNYN010210751.1, read as the reverse complement.
AAAAAAATCATGCCATAATAAGGATTCTGTTATCACAAAAATCATGAATTAAATATAAGATTGGCAAGTGCTAATTATTTTGACATTGGCAAAAGAAAAGACAAAAAAAAGGTGAAATGGGCCAATTAATTACAAAAGGAAAAACTAATATGTTGAATCCACTGAATAGCATTGCTGTAGAATCTTTCGTGGAAAGAAAAATGAATATATTAATAAAGGTATTCAACATAGGAAAAGAGTAAACTGTGGTTTGGTAGAACGAAGAAAAAGAAAAATATCTATCGTGCTGATAACGTGTTATAAAAGAGAGAAAATAACGTAGAGATAAATGATTACCTCTTAAAAAATTATGCGTGTATAATGAGAAGTAGAGACCCCTATTTGTAGATACAAAACAAGGATTTTAGGGGTACAATGATAACATATCTAGGGTTTGTTGGGGTAGGATAGTCATTCACTAAATATTTAATTATTTACAACATAATAGACTTTATTCGAAAGGGTAATTATATTGACACCACTATTTTTTACAATCATACCATATTTCTAACTGTATTATACATCCTTAGCTTTTCATAATTATTGTATTTACGTTGTTAACTTTTTCACTATGTTTTTATTCTTAACCTTCTATTAACTGGAATATTTCATATTCAATAAAAGTTTTCATCCAAAAATTTTGTTCAAAAAGTCGCTAAATAATTTAAATAAGTAAAAAATGGCAAATGGTTAAGAGCAGACTAATTATTCTTTTCATCATTTAGAAGTCCCATGCTAAAGAAATTGGATGGAAATTATTATTTAAGGCAAGAAATATTATTTGATAAAAAAGTTACTAAAAAAGATGTGATAAAAACTTATTGGAGTTTAAATGGAAAAACAAATAAAGTTGATGTACCATTTGTGTAAATAAAATGTGGTATATTTATATAAAAGTGCGGTGTCAATATATCTTGCCTATTCGAAAACTTGTAATATGTTTATCACTTAGTTTCATTTTTCAAAACCGTCCAAAAATTTTTTATCTTTTAGAAACACATCAAATAAATTAATATAATTTAATAAAAAGGAAAAAAATTAACACTAGGCATGATCGTTGGAAATTTGAGCACAGCAAAAATAGACTCTTTTCTATGTGTTAATTATAGGGGCATAAAAGTTAAAAAGTACCGTAAGTGAGTTGTCCATTGTAAACTACAATGTATAAAAGTTGTTGTAAGTGAAATGTTAATTGCAAGTACAATTGTAGATTATGGTGAAAGTAAAGTTATGATGAAACTAAATCGGAAAACTAAATCGGAAATCAAAGCAATTTGGACTGTTTGATTGAAGGATATAATCGGATAAATAGAACCAGAAATCTATATCTATATATACTTAAAAGCAGTTTTCTTTTTCTGTTTTCCTGCCCAAAATTACTTTCTAAATCCAGAATTTACATTTTGGCCATTGGTTTACCTCTTAATCTTAGCCTTTGATTAATTTTTTAATCTTTTTATTACTTTCAAGAATTATATGTAGATAATTTAACATATGAAGAGATAAACATAAATCACAAATTCAAAATCTTTAAATTTATATATACATATCCCTATATCAAAGATAACTTTCAATTGTTATAGAATTTGAATGCTAAATCAAACAATCAACTTTATTGAAATAGATTTCCCATATTTCTATATACATATTGTATTGCTACTTATTATTTATGTGCGCAGACCTTTGTTTAAATGATAGATTTTAGCAAACTTTCTTTATTAGTTGCACAACTTATTTTTAACTGAATATTAATACTTTGAAGTTAATGTAAAATAATTTTATTTAAAAAAAAGTTTGTAAAGAAAAAAAAAAACTGGAAGTCCGACTTTACGATGACGATTATCTTTATAAATAATGAATTTAAATATTAAATTGCAAATAACTTATTCGAGTTTTTGATTTTTTATTAATGCAGAAGCATTAATCAATCAATTTTTTTTTAAATTGCAAATAAAATAAGATATTTTGTTTTTAAAGGAATCGTCTCAATTCTCATTTATGTGCATTAAATTACTTATAGACGTATTGTAACTTCGGGAAAACGTTGTTTTGTGTATTTTTGTTTCAACTTCTCATGTTGGAATAATGCATAATTGGTTGTGTATTTGCTAATTACTAATTAGGCATTTGCTCTTTCCTTGGAGCGTATATTTATCAGAGTTATTGCCGACTTGATTGATTTCAAGTCACCGCAATTTGGAATGAGACAATTTTTTAACATATAATTTAACAATTATCAAAAAAATAAAAAAATCATTCATCCAGATGAATATTAGACTGCCTAATTTTATTTTGTCCATTGTTCTTTCGTAGTAAACTTTACATTGCACAGACTTTATATACGTCAATACGTGACAACATTAATTATATTGTTAGTTTGATTTCTAGATAAGCTTAAAAACATTTCGCTCGTGTCAAAACAATATTTGAGTACCTTAATCATTTAAACTATAGGATTTTTCAGAGTTGAATCTACTTCTATATAACTCATTATATATATAATCTATGGTTTTTTTTACACTCTTGTAACTGAATTTAATTCTTTAATATTTGTTAAATGAATCCGCGGCTTACAAATGTATTATTAAAAAGTTATATTGTTATTCCTAGATCAACCCTCACTTCGTCAGATATCCGACTGTCATTCACCTTTCAATATAGACAGTTCTCGTTGATGGTCTGTTATGCGATAACTATTAACGAAAGTCAAGGTCAATCTTTTGAGAATGTTGGTATTTCCCTTTTGAGGCTTGTGTTCACCTATGGGCAGTTGTATGTAGCCGTTTTGAGGGTCAAGAATTATGATGGGTTGAAGTTTATGATACGTGACGACAACGATGACCTTAACAAGTCTACGTTGAATATTGTTTAGGGGGAGAGTTTCAACAATTTGTAGTAATTTATTTTCTTTAACCATTAGCCCTGTAAATTTTAATTCTATGTCAGCTCTTTGATTCTATTATGTAATGTTTGACATGATTAACTCAATTTTGCTTGCTAAATGTAGGTTATCTTGAGGGCTCTCCTGTGCTTTCAAAATGCAGTAGCTTCTGAAATAATAATTATTGTCCACTATCACGTTCACTCTAAAACTTACAACACTAAAGTGAGTAAATTCTAATGTTAACTTTCCCAAATGACCATGTTGGATTATTCTTTAATACATTTGTATATCATTTTTTGATGAAATGCATAATAGATGTTTAACAATTTTTACATAATCATGGATTATATTATTTATATGTTGTTTAATTTATTTGGTCAAAGCATCTCGTGCAATGCACCGGTGAAAATACTAGTAGGTTGTAATTGGAGAATATTTTCAGGAAGATTGAAGATCATTAAATAAATAAAATAAACAAAAAATAATGATTTATGCTTTCATAGTAGCAATTTCCTTAAGGTGCTAAAAAAGTTGGAAAAATTAGATTAATTGCGCTTGAAAATTCAAAGCTATCACTTGTTCAATTTATGGTAGATTAAGCTAGGATTTAGGGAAGATTGAAGCAATGACTGGACATAAAAATTGAGATTACTGGCAAGCGAAAATATCTTTTTGTCTAAAAAGCTAATTAATTTCACAAAGGGACATTTTTTGAGCAAGAAGAAGGGGGAAAAAAGGAATAAACACATAAAAAGGGGGTAAAAAAATGGAGTCAGGTCTATCCACAAAAAAAAGTAAACAAATGACGTCATCTTAGGCGAGAAAACATAGAAAGCAGCTCTTGATTTAGATATATATATGATAGGCGAAATCGCAAGTGTACGATGTCGTTCAAGTAGTATAGGACTAGATGAGTCCCGAATGTCGATCCAACAGGGAAAGTTGTCACCTATTTCGCTTGAGTCAATTTCACACAAATTGAATAAAGAAATTAAGAGTTTGCAAAAGAATAATGAGGTTGTTTAAACTAATAATTAAATACTCTATCTATTTTAATCTAGGAAGGAACTCAAATTTATGGACTAGAAAATATATGAATGAAAGCGTTGAGACTCACGAATTCATAATAAACAGGCATTCCAATTATGCCATCCCGCTCATGACAATTCACCATCACGTGCTCACAACCAGTTTTACAAGTTTAATTGAAAACCTCTCTCGAGCAAATTCAAATCTACCCAGCCAAGTAAACCCACTATATCTCTATGTGAATTTCAACCTAGTTGAGTGCATTAATTAACAAGAAACCATTTTTGTAGTCACACAAATCATAAAAGTATATCTCTATCTTCTATGTAATTTATGTTTCCTATTGAAGTGCTAAATTGGTGACTTACCTCTCGGTCTCTTCACGAATTCACTAACGCAATTACAAGTTGATCATGCTCATAAATGGTAATTACATATCACAATAGAAAATAAGCACGCAATAACAATTAGAGTCATGAATGAGGTTAACACAATCAAAATATGTCTATTGCTTCATTGATTGTCTCAACAAGGAAAATTAGTTACGCATAATAAAGGAATTCATAACATAAGCATTCATAGGGTTTGAATACATGACCAGATTTTAGCAAAGAAAAGACAAAGAATAACGAAGAAAACGTTTGCACCAAACGAAGAACTTCGTTCTTCAATCTTCACGCGAACCCCGGCTTCAATCTCCAAGCCCTTGGTCTAATCTCCTAGCCCTCAAGAATGAGTTTCAATGATGAATCCCCCTTTTACCGAAGGGTTTTCATTCTTTTATAGTTGGGGAGGCCTTAGAACCCTAGAATGTGTCAAAAAGAGCCCGAAAACGCGTAAACAGCATCTCCCGATAGGGGCTGTGGCCACAGGTTCCCAGCCAAGCCCGCGGGTGGCCGCGGGTATGCTTGCCGCGGCCTACCCGCGGCCTTCTTCCATGGAGTGCACTTCGGTCCCTGCTTTGGCTTTTTCTTGCGGCAATGGTCCTTTTCAGCTTTTTCTTCATTTAAGCATGTCCCTAAACTTTTTGACCTATTCATCAGGGTCCCCGCTCTCTTTAAACATGACACAAATGACCTATTTCAAGTTCCCCAACGGTGGCATTCAGCCTTCACACTTGTTGACATTGATCTTTTCTCTTCCCACTCCCGAGCCTTCACATCTTGATGCATGTAAAGCTCAATTTGGTTCAAAAATAGTTCTTTTCACTTGTATCACTCTAATTTGAGGTTTTCACCTATATGAACCATATTCACACAAATTAAGTAGAAATCTGCTCGATTTCATATATAATTGCATAAGTTAAGAGAAGTATTTTTACATATAAAATACACTTATCAATATATATAAAAAATGTTTATCAGATGGCTAAACTCATTAATAATGGCTATTAAAGATCAGGTAAATTTCATTTATGGTCTCCAACCTTTACATTTCATTCTTATATCAACTAGGTCGATATTTTGTTTTTCAGTAGGGTTAATTTCACATTTCATCCTCAACCTTTGCAATTAGTATTGCCTAAGCCTCTAACCCTTTTTTCCAACCTGTAAGGTTCCCAACCTTTCCTTATTTCATACGGCTGGTCTTTTTTGACATTTTCTGTTATTTAACCGTTAACTTTCCAATCAAATTACCATTTTCTCCTTTCTTTTTTTAAATTGAAAACAAAAAGTTTTAAAATATAAAAAAATAATATAAAAATTTTGAAGCAATAAAAATGGGGAGAATCCCTCCTTCCTAGTTCTGCCGGAAATGGTAGCACACAAAAGTGCTGCCATTTCTGGCAATACAGGAGAGTCTCCCCCTTTTTTGGTTGCCGGAAATTGGTAGGGAAAGGGGCTAAAAATAGGGAAGAGCCTCCAATTATTATTATTATTTTTTTGGGGGAAAATGGCAGGGGATCCCCACCTTTACAGCAAAGTGCTGCCATTTTCAGCTACCAAATGGATGGTGAATCCCCTCAGTGCTGCCATTTTTCTAAAATCACTTTTTTTAATTTAAAAAAAGAAAAGACAAAATGGTAATTTGATTGGGCGGTTAACAGTTAAATTGACAGAAATTGTAAAAAAGACTAACCGTGCGTACTAATGAATGGTTAGAGATCCAACACATTTGAAAAAATATTAAGGACCCAGCCGATACTAACTGTAAAGATTGGGAAGGAAATATGAAATTAACCCAATTATTATTATTATCATCAATTTTCTTGTTAACATTTATTAAAATAGTAAAAGACAGGTCAAAGTTCATTGCCAAAAAAAAAAAAAAAAGGGAGGGAGGGAGGGAAGGAGGGGGAGAGGGGGGGGAGAGAGAGAAGTTAAAGTAAATATAGATGATATCAATATTAATATCACATTCAACATTCACAATAAGTTTTCCTCCTTTTTGTGGGACAAGACTTAACTTTCATTAGATATTGTAGGTTCAACTATATGAGTGAGTAACAAGGTACGAATTTATTGACGTTCAAATATGTGAGCTTCCAAGTCAGTAAGACAAGTAGGAGATTTTCACATACATGAGCATTGTCTGGAACTCTAATTCAGATTAAATGATTAACTGAAGCTGAAAGCTAAGCTCTTTAGTAGCTAAAGTTAAGCCCTCTAGGAGCAGAGAGTCAGCTTCAAAATTTTAATCATGCTTTCTTACTCTAAGACTATCTTTTCCTCTCAAAAGTTGGGAAAGAAACCCTTTCCTTGTAATCCTCTTCTTCTACTTATAAGTGTACGGAGTCCCTTTCAGGCATTTTACAATAGAGAGTAGACAAAACCTTTGCTTTTTGGGTTTCTGATCATTCGTTAAATCATCACACAATAATTTTAAGGTTTCAACTCAACAATCTTATACAATGTCGTTGTAACTAACTTAACTAACAACTAACAGTAACGAACTCTAACTACTTTGAGGGGCAACGGATCCCTAATTAATATTAGCTCTGTAGGTTCTAAAAGCTTCCTAAGCTTGGCAACTACTAGACTCTAGGCTTGGCAGCTCTTTAGAGGATTATGGGTTGGATAACTACTTGGAAGATTCTGGGCTTGGTAGTTCTTTAGAGAACTCTAGGCTTGGCAGATCCCTAGGACCGTCTAAGCCTGGGAAATCTTGAAAGGGCTTTGAGCTTGGCACTTCTAAAGGGGCTTTGAGTATGGTAACTCTTGAGGCCTTATTAGCTTCTAAAGAGGCTCTAAGCGTGGTAGCTCCTGAGGGCCTTGTTAGCTCCTAAGCTTGGAATCTATTGAAGGGACTCTAAGATTGGCAGGTCTTGAAGCTTTATCACATCTCACTCTATCCATATGTCCCACTTTCATCACTAGGCAATTAGCCTGGTCCAATAATTCCCTCCAAATGTTCAAAGTCAAACTTTGTTTTGGTTTAGACATTTGATTTTCTTTTTCCCCAAGTCTGATCCCTACGGTACCGTATGGATATATCCTTAGAGGCATTCTAGTTTTGTCCTTCCGAGTATGATTATATTTCAATCTTATTTGATCTCTACATTGTCGTCTTCTTCTTCTGCTTTAGCTAATCCATTAGTTCTGTCCGACCTCAATGCTCTCTTACTATCACACTACCAGATCTACTCTGTGTCATCATCAAGTTTTTTCCCATCATTTATAAGAGTAGTCGCGCCCCGCTGCCTCTAGTAAGTCGCCACGACTATCTGGTTCCTTGGAGTAGCGACAGCCAACTACCTTCTAGAATAGCGGTGGCTGGCTACTCTATTGGGGTAATGGGCTACCGTGGTTAGCCACCGCTTGTTCTCACTCTAGGCAACCGTGTGACTACAGTCCATCTAAGTCTTTAGATGATTATCAATAGATTTCCGGGCCCAATTCAAGTAGTAACACTAATGGAGAATTTTATTATGAGTATAATTATGAAGGTGATGAGAAAAAAGATCGGAAGAGTACACTTTGTCGTTTTCACCTACTTGGGAAGAATATCGAGATGACACTCTCTCGTGACCTTCTGATCATCTCTGATGACCCCTCACTCTAATATTTGTGGGGAACTTTAAAACATAATGATAAACAAAGGTTGCAGCTTTGAGTTCCGTGAAAATGGGTCTTCCCAAGATGGCGTTATAGCTTTGAATCTATATCAATAACCACAAAGTCAACCTGGGTTCTATGGATGTATGACTCAATACCAAGCTCCACATTTGGCATAATCTCGCCTTTAAGTTGTCCTAACTGTCCCGTTAAGTCTTGGACTATTCTCCAATATGGTTTCAGGTAGCGTTCATTTGGGTCTATTAAGAGAAATGTCCTCCAAAAAGTAACATTAATGGCACTGCCATTGTCTACTAATGTTCTGTGAGTTAAAACTCTGGACACAAGCATGGTAATGATGAACGCATCATAATAGGCTGTATGATGCCTAGTGGATGAACTTCTATAAACTTAAACGATTCAAGCTTAATTTCTTCATAGATGAATCCAATAGTATATAACTGATAGCTGTTGTGGACTTTTTGGATGAGACTCGTTTTGTCACCTGATTTATCCATTCAACAAATGTATGTCGGTTCAATAGGACGTTCAATAGGATGTTTGAGTTTCCTTCATTACCTACCTTTGGGTCGACAGTAGTGTCATTCCTCAAAATTACAAATTTTTTAAGTACCAAAAAAAAAAAAAAAACAAATATAATGTGCTGGTAGGCCTAACTTGTCAAAGCAAGGCCCTTCATCTAGTACAAATTATTGATGTCAGAATCTATGAGTGTCTGAGTCAATAAGACAAGTGGGAGATCTTCACATATATAAGCAATGTGAGGAACTCTAATTCAGATCAAATGGTTAACCGAAACTAAAAGTCTAGCTCTTTAGAACGTAAAAGTCAAGCCCTCTAGAAGCAAAGATTCAGCTTCAGAATTTTAATCTTGTTTTTTACTCGAAGACTATCTTTTCCTCTCCAAAGTTGAGAAAGGATCCCTTTCTTTGTGATGATGGAGGCCTTTTACAATGGAAAATAGACAAAACCTTTGCTTCTTGGGTTTTTTCTTATTCCTTAAATTATTACACAATAATTTTAAGTTTTCAACTCAACAACCTTATACAATGTCTTAAGGGGTGGCGGATCTATAATTAATATGAGCTCTAACAACTAACTAACAATAACTAACTCTAGCTGCCGTAAGGGGTGACTGATCTATAATTAATATGAGCTCTACAGGTCTTAAGAGTTTCCTGAGCTTGGCAACTACTAGACTCTGGGCTTGGCAACTCTCTAGAGAATTCTGGGATTGGCAGTTCCTTAAAGAACTCTAGGCTTGGCAACTACTTATAGGATTTTGAGACTGGCAACTCCTACAGGGGCTCTAAGCGTGGCAGCTCTTGAAGGGACTGTAAACCTGGTAGCTCCTGAAGGGGCTTTGAGCCTGGCAGCTCCTAAGGGCATTGTTAGCTCTGAGTGTGGCAGCTTCTAAAAAGGGTTTTGAGCTTGGAAGCTCCTGAGGGCCTCTAAGCCTCCTGAGGGGAGTCTGGGTCTAGCTTGTCTTGAAGCTTTACCACATCTGACTCTTTCTACGTGTCAAGCTTTCATTGCCAGGCTGTCAACCTGGTACAACTTAATCCAAAATGGTGTTAAACTCATAGTACTACAAATAATATATTATTATACACAAGACCTATAAAATTCTATTGATATTTGGTTAATTAAATCAATTTATTTTATTTTTTTTAATTAATATAGTGTATATATGATATTGTTATCAACGCAGCTATTAATTAGGGGAGAATCATGTGCGTCACTTTCTAACAAGATTGAGGGAAAAATGTGATGTCATGCAAAAAAGGAGTTACTTGTATTTAATTTCAAAGTTAGTCATAAACTCATAGTTTGTTGCTGTCACACCTCGTTGCTTGTTGATTTTTCTTATTAAGTGAATTGCTTTTTCATGGATGAACGCTTTAGTTGATTATTCATATTTACAATGTGGGATGAGAAAATTCACTAGTTAATTGATTTTCATATAGCTTTAATTTCCTAAGTAACTTTGTGACTAAATTTATCACGTCATTAAATACAAGTCTAAACTTCCATGAGCCTATTTTCTTTTCATATCTTATGATTAGCTTAGAAACTAAGATTGAATATCTATCTTTTATTCTTGTTTACTATAGAACCATATCGGAATTGGCATAGAAGGATAATTGATATTACTAAACTTACGTTATGTGAGTGGGAGGCCTTTACATGGAAAATAGACTCCCAATTCATACAAAAGTCATTTCTTCATAGTACTCACTAAGTTTATTCTACTATCATATAGCCATATTAGGTGAAAAACATAGGTTTATCTACCATAAACTTTTCGTGATAAAGGTGGGCGTGAGTGTAAGACACAATATACATTAAGATCATAGGTGGTGCCCAAGTACATAAGAAATTATGGGACGTCTTCATAGTATCCCCACAAATCCGTCTCTATTACTTGTGATATCCGACTCCCGCTTGAGTTCTTGCTCCAAGTTTTGGCTTGCCTTTCAAATACTTTGCGGATGAACATCTACAAAATTAATTAAACATTGAGTGAGTACTAGGTACCCCGTGAGTAACATAAAGATCGGTTTGCCACAAGATTTCAAGAAAAACCATTTTTCAATTACAAGTTCAATAAGTAAAAGATACACAAACCTTTTTTAAAATGCATAATAGGGCCCAACCACTAGAATCACCAACTATCTGTAGCGCACAATAATATCATTCAAATGCCAAATTGCTCATGGCAATACAATGATACGTGGATCCACAATGACTCCAGTTGACGCTCTTCCGATCTAGAAAACATTATTAATCAAAGCAGACACTATACTAATCATTCTTATTCCAGGGTCATAGAATAAGTCATAGCATGAGAACAATTCAAAGTCATTCATTACAGAACCGGTAGGGCAATACTAGAGAAGTGTATGCAAGAAAACATTCCATTTCTTATCATCATAAGACATCAAATAATCATTCTTTTCACAAAGAGATGGCATGTCAATGGAAACCAAGCCATTAGTTACTCACCTTGCTCTTGTTTCTTGTAAGGATTAGTGGATACCTATATGTAGCAAAATACCTTCATATCTTTGGGTATTCATCAACTAAAGTAGCTTTCCAAGTAGGGTTTTATATGTATATGAAGAAAGGCTTATTTGGAAGACAAATGATAGGTTTTTGAAGATTTCTTAATGGTGTTCTAAGCTCTCCTCAATATATGGACGAATTTTCCCCAATTAGTTTCTAAAAGTCCTTGGATTCCACTAATATAAGGGCTCCCAATTGTCCCTAATACCTAGCCAATAGAAATAGTTCCAATTGTACATTCACGAGAATTCTTGTTTTTAAAATTGTCAAGTGTTCTCAAATTCATCCATGTGAGCAAATCCAATAGCCCAAACATTCTCTAGATTTTTCTACCTTTCACTTAATGAACCCTTCAACTTAATACATTTTATAATTAAGTCCTTGGTTTTTTGACTATACCATTATAGTATCGTATTTCTTATTTAAGCCTTCTTTGGCCTCAAACTCGTTACCCGATTTGCCTTGTTTTTCTTTTGGTAATATTAGTAACCAATCAATATAGTTGATACAAATCCAAGAAACCGTTTTTCATCCTCATTAAAGCCTACAATAATGTTTTCAATTTCCTATCAAATGTCACGGCTAATTAGCCGATTACAAAGATTTTTTCAATTTATTATAACATGTTTCGTAAAATTACTTACCGAATCCTTATAGTAATTCATTATTCGAGGTTTAAGTCAAAATAAAATTTTTCAAATTTTCACGGAGTGTTACAGTTGCCCCTCTCACCCACAAAAAAAAAAACCCTAGTTTTTTGTACTAATTTCGGAACACCTGTCAAAGTTTTGAGGACTGTATTCTCTCTATTATCCTCATTTTCCTTTTGGGGAATTAAAATTGCGTGAGGAGCTTCTATATAGGTGAAATCAAACCCTGACGTACCAAAATTTGGAGAGAGAACACCAGTGAAACCAAACGCCAGTACGTACGTGCCAAATGGAAATTGAGAGAAAAAACTATTAAATTGATTTTTATTATTAAATTAATGATATGTTCATTTTACTGCATAGTACTATCATTGATAATTACACAATTATAAACCCTAAACCACAAAACCTAAACACAAAATCTATAAAATTCTATATTTGGTTAATTAAATCATTTTATTTTATTAAATTAAATTATAAAGTGCTATAGATGAATATATAATATTGTTATCAATGCCAACTATTAATTAGAGGGAGAGTTGATGTCCCACAAAAAAAGGGGAAAAATTATAGGGAGAGTTTGTACGTCACTCTCCAACAAGATTGATAGAAAAAATGTGATGTAATGCAAAAAAAGCATTACATGTATCTAAGTTCAAAGTTAGTCAGACATGTCATATGAATTCAAAGTTTGTTGTTTGTAGCAACAACAATAAGTATAATAATTCATAGGTTGTTGCACATACTTAAGAGGATATGTCCTAGTTTTTCAGATTGTATTCTTTCTCTATTATCTTCCTTTTCCTTTTTGAGAATTAGAACTGCGTAAGGAGCTTATCTCCTTCAATCATCATATATAGGTGAGATTCAAAATTTGGAGAGAGAAATCCAGTGAAACCAAACCCAGTACGTAGGTACCAAATGGAAATTGAAAGAAAAAACCAGTCAGAAAAAACAATGCTATTGATATAGCTATTAAATTGATTTTTCTTTAAATTAAAAAGAAAATGATTTTTCTTTAAAAACTATTAAATTGATTTTCATTATTAAATGAATGATATGTTCATTTCATTGCGAAGTACTATCATTGACAGTTACTAAGGATGGTAATGGATGTCAAGTTCGGGGCAGATCAGGCTTGCCCCGTCCTGGCCTGATTATTTAACCAGCCACCCTACCTCTCCCTGCCACGATAATTTCAGGTCAGTTTAGGGCAACAGACTACCCCATTATCGACCCGATTTAATTTTCATTTTTTTAATTTTTTTGTTTTTAATTTGACATCAAGATCGAATTAGCCCTCTCTCTATCTGTGTATATATGTATAGACACACACGTAGGCATGCTTATATGAAATCGGCAATTAGCAAGGAACCTACAAAGAAAAAAACAAAGGCCCAAACAAATGAAAAAGCAAAATTACCTGAACTAGAACACAAAATGGGCAAGAGATGCAGTAGTAGGAAAGATTGACTTTTCTAAAACAAGAATCTACTTTAGTTTCACAACACCGAGTCACCTATAGATAGTTCATAGTAGTAAACGAAAATGAAAAAGGAAAAAAAAACGGTAGTTAGCAATCATCACTGGTGGATGGCGGTAGATGGTGAGGGGTGATTAGAAGAGTAGGGTTCCAAAATGTTTCTCTTTATCTTTTCAAAATTTGGGCTGGTGTTTCTGATTCCATTTTATCATTCCTTTTTTTTCTTTTGTTTTTAAATTTAATTTGTGCTTTTGTATGTCTTTTATTATTTCCTTTTTTTTCCCTCTTTTTTATTTTTATTTTAGCAAAGCATAAGGATGGTTTCCAAAAGGGTTAATTTCACAAATCGTCCCCAACCTTTGGGTTAAGAATCGGTTTCGTCCTCAACCTTTTTTAAGACACACCACAGCCCCCAACCTTTCAAAAATGCACACAAATCGTCCCTATTGCTACTATTCAGCCAAATTTTTTTGAAAAAGACGATTATACCCCCCATAAACATTTTAAACTTTTTTTTTTAAAAATGGTTAAAAATAATAAAAAACTAAAAAAACCCACCCCACCCACCCCACCCCACATCTCCCTTACCGCCGGCAGCCGGAATGGTTCATTCCGGCGGCCAAAAAGGGGGGTGAATCCCCCCCATTTTGCTGCCATTCTGGGGTGAATCCCCCCCATTTTTCTGCTGGAATGGCTGCCAATTCCAGTAGAAATGGGGGGGGGGGTGAATCCCCCCCATTTTGTTGCCAGAAATGGCAGCCAAATGGCTGCCATTTCCGGCAGAAATGGGGGGGTCAATCCCCCCCATTTTGCTGCCATTTCTGGCAGAAATGGGGGGGTCAATCCCCCCCAT
>CAVNYN010210744.1:96513-107216 GCA_963692815.1 Nyctanthes arbor-tristis | reverse complement strand
TAAACTCAAAAGGTCCTCAACTTTTGAGTTTAGAATCGGATAGGTCCCCAACCTTTTTTTCACTTGCCTGGGTCCCCAACCTTTCATAAATGTGCACAATAAGTCCCTCTTGTCACTATTCCTTCAACTTTTCATATAAAATGACAATTATGCGCTTTAGCCTTTTAATTTTAAAAACAGAACATTTAAAAATATTAAAAAATTAAAAAAATAAAACACCCAACCCACCTCACCCAAGGAGGCCGCTGAAAATGGCTACTGGAGCCATTTTTTACGGCCAAAAAGCTGCAGGAAACGGTCAGGAAACTGTTGCCATTTCCGGCAGCAGATATAGAGGGGTGGATTTCCCCATTTTGGGCAGCAAAATGGGGAGTTCCACCCCCCATTGGCTGCCGAAATGGCAGCAAAATGCTGTCATTTCCTGCAGTATTTCATTGTGCTGCCCAAAATGGGCAGTAAAATGGGGGGGTTCTACCCCTCATTTTGGCTACCGGAATGGTAGCAAAATGCTGACTGCCGGAAATGGTAGCATTTTGCTGCCATTCCGACAGCCAAAATGAGACAGCCAAAATGAGGGGATCCACCCCCATATCTACTGTTGTTTCAAAATGGGGGGATCCACCCCCTCATGTCTGCTGCCGGAAACAGCAGCAGTTACTTGTCTTTTCGGTAGCTTTTTGGCCGTTGAAAATAGTTCCGATAGCCATTTCTGGTGGCCCTCTTCGATCGAGTGGGGTCGGTCGGGTCGGGTCGGTGGGTCGGTGGGTCGGGTGGGTGTTTTGTTTTTTTAATTTTTTTATTATTTTTAAATGTTTTACTTTTAAAATTAAATGGCTAACGGGCATAATCGTCATTTTATATGAAAAGTTGATAGAATAGTAATAAGAGAGGCCTATTGTGTGTATTTATGAAAGATTGAAGACCTAAGCGAGTGAAAAAAAATTGAGGACCTATTCGATTCTAAACTCAAAGGTTGGAGACCTTTTGTGAAATTAACTCATTGTATTATAATATATTTTAAAATTTAAATTTTTATGATATGTGATTTAATTTGATTGGTTAAATTTTATTGAAAAATAAAAAATTATAATTTTATATGATAAAAATATAATATATTTCTATTATAACAGAAACAGACTCTAAATAGTAAAAATTCCATAGGGAAGGAATGTTCATTCCTTGCAAGAATGAAGAGTGCTAGCTGGAAATGTTAATGGAGTGCCAGCTGGGTTTTAGTGGAGATTGATGTGATGTTGACGGCTCAGATCAGTTTGCCGCCACGTGATCACGTGCCCCCTATTCTTCCAACACTACGATCTGTTTGCCTAGGGTTCCCCCACTTCCAACTCGCATTCTGAGAATATGGACGGGTTTGTTTGGTAAGGATTTAAAAATGGGTAGGTTTTTAAATGAATTTAAAATTTAAAGTTTATATAAGTATTGAGATGTAATTGTGTCATATAGAGATAATGATTAAAATGATATAAGAGTTTAAATCAAATCAAATATGTAGTTAAATGTGATATTGTCATGTGTCTAAAAATTAAAATTTAAATTCAAAGTATTTTTAAATGGTATCTAAACATTGTGAAATATTTTCTTAACGCGCGCGCACATATATATATATATATTATTGTGTTTGCAAATTGCAAATTATGAAACATTAATGGTAGGAAGACAACATTAAGAGAATTTTTGCATTTGTGTTTTCCTGTTGGAGGTGAATAATTATTTGATTCCATTTATTGAAGTCACCTCTTTTCCTTATATGAGGGCTTAGCCCGTTTAGTTAAGGGGTTAAGGTTAAAGTTTTGGGGTGTAGAGATCCCAGATTCGATTTCCTTTTAGGGGTTTGTCTACATTTTGCATATAGTTTATAGTCTTATGTATATGAGTTTGATTTCTTGTAATCCTTTGTATAAGGGCTTGTATTATTGATTTATATGCACTCTGTTTCAGAATGATATATATCTATACACTTGTAGTGTCATGATGCGGATTGTAATTGTATTTTTTTTTAAAAAAAAGTCCCCTGTTTTCATATTCATTTTCGGGGTGAATTTAGATTGTAAACCATGTACTCATATTGCTCGTTTTGGAAACATGGTCTCCCATTCTATTGCTCAACATTCTCTAGCCTAGTATGTTAGTGGTTCTTGGACTCGTTATATTTCTTGGTTCATTGGCTCGGTAATTTGTCGAGAGATACTTGATTAATGATTATTTTTTTCTTGAAAAAAGAAAAGGAAAAAATTTGTGACACCGTTATAAGGATGTTTTTACATGTTTTTGTTATCTTGAATTATTTGAGTATCGTGTCAGAATATTTAAATGACTAGTACCTAATCAGAATGTTTCCATAGGTTTCCATATGCTGTTGGCATTTTGAGATTATAGCCTAAGGTGGAATGACACTTTTTCTCTCCCCATTGTTGACTTCCTAGGCAAGTAGCACAAGCTTATCATGGTTAGATCGTTTACATGGTTGTTAAAGACAGTCAGATCTTTTGATCCTAAATATTCAAACAAGTTTTATAAGAGCATTCACATTAATAGTGTTAAAGTAGATTGTTAGTGAAGTTGTTAGTTAACATCTCAAAAAACAGTTTATATTGGTGGTGTTAAAGTAGTTATTAAAAGCATTTAATTTAACAGGTTGTTAGTTTTATTGTTAAAATTAACAACAAACTTAACACTTTATGTGGTATAATTTCTTCTTTTCTTATTTTAATTAAATTGGAATTAGTCCACTTTTTGACTATTGAATTAATAATTAAATTTAACACTCTTATTTAGAATCATCAATGTGACACACATTAATAATTAAATTTAACATGCTTAGGTGTCATTTAACAATCACTAAAAACTCTACTTTTTCTTATATGGACAGTTAATTTTAGCACTACCAATATGAATGCTCTAATACTTATACTATTAAGATTTTTCTACCTCACTTATACGGTAGAGCTTGCAATAACTGGGATTGAAGATAAACCATTTTCAAGACAACAATGTTGTAGTCATTCTAAGGAGAATATTACTCTCCCTTAAAGAGAGGAAATTCTTATGTGGTTACATGTGATTGGCTGCATATGGGCTCCTCAATCCCCCTTGCAGCCAATCACAAGTAGCCACATAAGAGTATTACTCTCGTTAAAGAGAGAGTAATACTCTACTTAGAAAACTCAAACAATGTTGATGAGAATCCAATATTGTAAACAATTAATCATTTTTTTAACGGTTCCAATGATTTAAAAAAAAATGAAAAGGAGGTTCTGACATTCTGTCTGAGGTAGTATATCATTTGATTAAAATTATTGCACATTTAACTACACATTTTTGTGAGATTCAACACATCGAATAACAATTACCCCCTCTCTATTCTCTCTTTCGTTCTTTCTTT
Source organism: Nyctanthes arbor-tristis (assembly GCA_963692815.1). Classification (NCBI taxonomy): domain Eukaryota; kingdom Viridiplantae; phylum Streptophyta; class Magnoliopsida; order Lamiales; family Oleaceae; genus Nyctanthes; species Nyctanthes arbor-tristis. Next base: position 103,813 of record CAVNYN010210744.1, on the reverse strand, counting down.
CTTTTGTTTTTGTTTTTTAGGGCACATTCTTATGCCATCGTGAGATCACATTCCCTACCAAATCATACTCAATTTAACTATATTATATATATATATATATATCTTCGCATTCTTCTACACTAGATCTAGAATCTTTGTTTCTTAGTGATTGAGGTCCGAAGCTTTACGTTGGTTCAGTGGGTCCTTTTAAGTCCACTACAAAAGAACGAAAGAAATAAAAATTTCCCACTAAATCACATATCAACTTCGCATGTTTCCAACTCGAACGTAAATTATTATTAGTAAGTCTAAATTAATCACATTTGGATTGTTTTGTCCTTCCAGTTAAATGAAATGACTCTACCGAAAGAAAACCACACTAGCTAAAAGTCTAAAACTCAACAAGCTTATGACCTCAACAGCTGGGAACCAAAAGTTTGGGATCCAAAATCTAAGAAGTTCCAAAGATTAGGGATTTCCAACTAGTTTGTAAGCTGAGACTAATTTTTTTATTTATTTTTTTGATACAAAGGGATAGGGAAGGGGTATGTGTGATTCGAACTCGAGATCTTCTACTCAAAATGTGACGACTTAACTATTAGAGCACCTCTTAAAGTGTGTTTGATTATCAAAGATTTTCCATGAAAAATAGGGTTTTCAGTTAAATTCCTATTTTGTGGTGTTTGATTGATATTTTTTTAAGGAAAACATTTACCATCTTTTGACCACTTGATCACATTTTCCTTGAAAAATAAGAAAAATATTTTCCTATAGGTGGTATAGATTTTTTGTTTTCTAGGTAATTCACACATTGTTCCGGGAATTTCATTTTCAATCAAACGCTTTACAATTTATTTTGTATGGAATTCAATTATCGGTAATTTAATTGACGAGAAAATATTTTCTTTCAAATAAATTTCATTCTTATAATCAAACGCACCCTTACTAATAGGTGTTTAATTACGTTATTTAATTTCGTCATATTAGTAGTTTATTATGTGTTTTATTATATTAGAATGATTACTTACATTTGATTTGTTTATTTGTTGTAGGATTTAAGAAAAAACAAAAAAAAGAATGAAGTCTCAATGTGGTTTGCAAGAATATGGGGATCTCGGAGTCAAGATATCAAGCTGCCAGAAAGAGAAGGGCCAAAAGGAAAGGAAAAGAAAAATGAAAAAAAAAAAATTACTGTGTGGCCGTATGGAGGGACCGTGCACCAGAGGGGCGAGTCACGGCAAAAGAGGCAGCAGGAGTGGTGCGGGCACACCGTCCAGCCATGCGCCCAAACGGGAAACTAGTAGGCCAACAGCAACATCCATGCGACGGCATGGTTTTACTGTGCGGCCGCATGGCCTTTCGGCGCAAGAATTCTTACTTTTCGCCTTACTTCTTTCATCTTCTTTGTACGACAAAACTTTTGCACTGTTTTTATTCTTTTCTTGGGGTTTCAGACCTTAGCCTATACCCCATATACCATCCCCTGATATACATTCATACATTATAATACTTTGTTTCTTTGAGATTATTATTGAAGTTTAGTTCGGTTTTTGAGTTGAAATTTTAGACCTGAAAGTTGATTTTTAGTTAATTCTTTATCGTTATTTTGTATGTATTTCACTTATTTAGCGCGCGAGTTTGTGAATGTTTATTGGTTTGTGGAATGCATGAATTAGATTAGGCAATAAAGGACATTAATTTAGATAAAGTAAAGAGATAGCTTGTGATTATTGCAGTCAGGTGAATTGAACTTTGGGGATATTTGTATGAGTTTCTTATTATTTAATGCAGTTAAGAGAGTTGTTAACGCGCTCACTTAGAAATAGGTGATGGGGCCTAATCGAGTAGGATTAACTAGTTTCGAGAGGAGTAGTTGATTAATTACATGAACTCGATCGTTAACTATGATTGATTTTTATTAAATCGATGAACAGGTAGCTAGGAAGATCAATGGTGGTGAAGTTGTGAGTCCCAAGTATATATAAATCTTGAATAAAACTTTTCATAAATAGTTTACTTCTTTTTAACTTGCTTAATTTGCACTTTCATTTATTTATTTGCTATTTAACACAAAATCCAAATTTTCAATTGTTTCAACTAGAGCGTGAATTGCGGATTTAGTACTTAAACTTTTCCTCATGGGAACGATAACCCGGACTCATTGTCTATTATATTACTTATTTAACCTGTACACTTGCGGATTGTACACATATTTTACGAACACTAACTCTAATTGATTCCACTTCAATTAATTAATTAATCAACTTATATAAAGATGACGATGATAATAAATAATAATAATAATTGAACAATAAAGAATTTAAGGTGGTGCAGTTGCATAGGATTCGCAATGGCACACGGGTTTGCGTGAAGTGTGATTGGTCCACATCTCTGAAGCTGCAGCGTGTATTTTATTCACTGGGGAATTCCAAGTACCAAAATTCAATTTAGACAAGTTATTTTCAATTATTTTGCTTTTTTGTTTGTTGATTCATTGCCAAATGCATCTTGACAACATCTTTTTCAAGTTAAAACCTAAAAGGTCTTACTTATTAAAGTTTTGATCCTGTGTACCGTAGTGGGTAGCAGTGTGTGTCTATATATATATATATATATATATATTCATGTAATAAATATCCCATCTTTCTCTCAGAAAAAAAAGGAGAAAAAAAATCTCATTATAAACGCGACTCATATTCTTTGTATAAGACTACTAATCATCCAGATCACTGACTCATTTTATTTAAATTGGAACTTGGTCAAACAAGTTATGTTTATATATTTGATGAGATACACCTGTACTATACAAATTTTAACTACTTATTTTCAAAATATATATTTATACTTTTAAACAAAAATAATTTGTGAACGAGGACACTTGATAGACTATAGATTGATATCAAATGGAAAAATTCATGTACTCTAGGATTACCTTATTATAGTACTTGATGCTATGAAAAACTCACACGTGGAATCTTGGACCCTTAAACCAATGTGTGGATTGGTGATTGGTCTAGAGTACCAAAATATGGTACTCTTGAAGTACTGGATATTGTCTCGCCAGCATGGGTGAAGGGGTTGAGAGGGGACATGTAACAGTAGGAGGTATAGTTCTGATATATATAGTAGCACCAGCAAACAATCTTTAAAAAATTTCAATATCACACTTTACAGTAACTATTTTGTATGGATTGATACAACAATATACACATTAAATAAGGAAACATTTGTTCGGCTTAAAACATTAAAAATTAAACGGGAGATGGTAGTTTATTTTCATGAATTTTCCTAGTGCCAATTTTGATGAGAAATTGACTGTTACCACAGCTTAACAAAATTGTATCATATGATTCTATTTCTATTGTTGTTTGAATGATAGTCCAGTGGTTAAGATATTTGTGTTTCGGGTCAGAATTCCCTGGTTCGAATCACAGTTGCCCTTCCCGAACTCCCCCCTTCTAGATCCCCCATGTATTAATTTAAGAAAAAAACATTCGATTTCTATTTAAATTTTACCCACAAAACAAAAATATTATCCATGAACACGAAAATTTTCAGGAAAAATCAATCAAAAGACCCAACAGAAGTAAACACTTAACCCCATTAGCGTTCTATTACTATAGTGTTTCACCCGTGCGTTGCACGGGCATATTTCATTGATAAAAAATAAAATATATTAGAACCGGAGAACATCAATAATGATGATGATGATGATATTGCAAACACAGTAAATAGTTAAAATCATTTTTTAATCAAGTATGCTACAAATTTTGGAAAACATTGTTGCATGTATACGGCATTTGTGGTTTCATTCATGTACATGACCAAGGCCTAAATACAGACATTTGAATAGTAAAATGTGCACGTAATTAAAAATGTACAATGACGATAATCTAATAAAATTAGAATTTGTAGTCCAATTCAAGTTAACGAAAAAATTTGGAAAACTTCTTCGAACTCAACACATTAACGTGTTAAATCAACCTCTTGCAGCTTTTAAAATTGCAACTTACACTGTTTATGAGAAATAATAAATGATGAAGCATATTAGACTAACATTCATTTATGCATACAAATCGATATATGATATATTTCACAAAAATTAGGACCAAACCACATGATAATAATAGATTATCATACATAACTATATTAAATCAACGAAAATATGTAATAGAAATTATAATTCTTTCTTTAAGAGTGCCTGCCTATCTCTTTAGACAGAGAATTTTCTCCCCAGCAGCATCCAATATAATAGCACTTCAAATTATCAAGAAAACAACATTGTTAATTTCCCATTGGCATATGGCATGGCATAATATATATATATATATATATATATATATTAATAAAAGGAAGGTGAATGCAATTCTATGCTAGAAAGCATACATATGTAAAAGCAAACCCTTAACTAATCCAATCAAAATTTATCCTCACAAAAGAATCTAGCAATAGCTATTAGCTAATACGGGATAAACTTAACAGTGAAGACTCAAATTTTGAACCTGAAAACTCACAAACAATTTAGATAAAGATCACTGGCAGAACTAATAATCAAGAAAATGCAAGCAGTAAACATGATCCTCAAGTGGCAGGCCCGAGCAAAGAATTTTCCTGCAAGGGCTGAAGAGAAAACCTTCGAAGTTAGACATTTTCTATCATCTCCGGCCAAAAACTTCCTGTTCCTTAAATGGGTTGGGCAATTATTCACGTACATCTCAACCACGAACAACGCAAATATTAGCCACCACGCCCATTCAGTCCATCTCTCTCCAGCTGCACAGGTTAATTGCTAGTGATGAGTTATAACTTCCGTTACTCTTAGTTTCCATCTTTTTTCCTTGATGTCTCTATTTCTACTTCATATGAAATTCTCAAATTCATTGCGTATTTAAGTGGGGTGGTGAGAAGATAATGAGATGCTTAGTGGGTTTAATGGGGGAAAGGTTCATTTCCACAGAGAGAGGAGGAAATTTACATATCTGTCGGCAACGCAGCTTACCATCTACAAGGAACTTTCACAATCTGGAGATTAAACCCATCCACTAGGAATAGCCTACATGCCATTCATCAACCCATTCCATCCTGATGCAACTCTAACTCCGAAGACTCATTATAATGCAGGACCGTACATTGAAGAATTATTTAATTGACTATTAAATAGAAAATAAATCCTACAACAAAGGGACTCCTTTTCTGTGTATCTAATTCCACAAGCACAGTACAATGACTGGAAACCAGAGAGGCTAGAAATTGGAATAGGTTTTTTCAAGAAAGCAAAATCCCATTTGTCAAAAAGAAGAATTAAAGGTTTGGGGGTGACCAACCTTTTCACAAGGACCACTCCACATTCACTACTGTTCGCCCATGCAATTATGGTGAAGAAATATTTCGAGGAAAATTGAGCAATTTTCCCCCAAAAAACTGATCCGAATAACGTCCAAAATGATAACCGGAGAAAGTGGGCAGTGGATGAGTCATGTAGATGTAGGACAATGTCCAAGGAAAAAAAAAAAAAACTGCTAGTAATGTTTCGAAATAGTCTTGAAAGTGGCAGTCTTTAAATGCACAAATGGCATAGTGGGCGTTACAAACAAAACTGCATCAGTTAAAAAATAAATACCAGAAAAAAAATTGCAAAACAAAAAACTGACAAATAAAATAAAATAAAAAGAAAAAATATATAAAAGCAATAGATTCCAGTATTTTTTGGGTGAAAAAAAGATACTAGAATCACTGTTCATTTTCTTTTATATAGATTTAAAAAATAGAAATAAAATGAACGAGGGATATGCAATGCAATTGCAGACCTTATAATAAATTACGTATATGTTGATTTAGCTAATATATTTAATAATTTAAAAATAGATTCCTGACCGTCAAATAGAAAATTATTCAAAGTATCATTTCAATTCCATCCCTTAATAAAGTCATGCAAACGACATGAACCTGTACTGTAATGCACTTGGACATGCATAAGATCAAGCACAGACCTAAACTTAGCGACAAGCCAATGCTCCTTCAGATGCCAAAAACAGATTGAACAAAGAAAGATATTCAAGCAACATATTCGCCTTTAAACAAGAAAAAAAATCGAGAAAAATAAACAAACACCACTAGATGAGAAAACTTCTGAAGCATATGATTTGTGCTACAAGGAGCTCGAACAAACCTTAGATTGTTGTATACATATCAATAAATACATTCGGAATGGAGAAGCACAAAAACAATTAATTCCAATTTTGGGATAGTCCAGTTGCATCATGAAAAATTTCAGTGTTGGAAGTGTGACTACAATGACAGAAAGGACCATTTCTAATTTCCACAGGAGCAGGAAATGGAAGGCAAAAATTAAGGAAAAAGGAGAATTTGCAGAATGGAACAACTGCGCAAGGAACCTTATATTGCAACTTTTATTGGCAGAGTGATCTTTGATTTATTTTTGTGTTCATCCAAGCTTCCCAGGACAAGGGCAGTTAGAATGTTTCTTGTCTGCTTTTTGACTCAAGGAAGCACAGCTCTTACTTCTTTCCTGTCTACTCCAAAAGCCTGCAAGAGAAGTAGAGAAATTAAGAAAGAATTTTAAGTTCTGAAGTTTTTGAGGAAAAATACAAATAATTTCTGTTACGTTTACAATTCTGATTAAATAAAAAAAACCTCTAGACGATACTGGAACAATCTTACACGCTTTCCAAATCTGGACACCCTTTGCAATGCTACATTACAACTTATCATTTTTTTAGCATGTCTACTACATATGAACAAATATCCTCAGTAACCAACTTCAATGTTGATACAGAAACTTGAGCCAATGAAAACGGAAAATCAGAAATTAAAAGTTCAACTCGCAACATGAGACTTCCAATATCCTTTATTGCATGCTCTCAATATTTTTTTGTTCCGCAAGCTCATGGCATTTTTCTATTTCTACTATTTGAAAACAGAAATCAGTCAAATTATTTTTGTCCAGATAGCTAGTGGAACCCATAAATGGTATGCAATTCTCAACTACTCAACTCACTTCACTCTATTTCTACTTTCAAATAGAAATATAACTACTAGCATGGCCTAAATATATTTGTTGCACACTTCATGCAGAGACACATATATTTATATATGCCCAGAAAGTTGGTGAATTAACCTATTCCTACATCACCAGTCAAAAACCAAAATGACCAACCAGATACAATTTGAAATGGAAAAGTAAAATACACAAACCTAAATTCATTCCTTCCTTGTTCCTCAATGCACACACAGAGGCTTAAGGGGGTACCTTTTGTTGTTGTTGTTTTTTTTTTTTTTTTTTTTTTTTTTTTTGGGGGGG
>CAVNYN010210744.1:62840-96493 GCA_963692815.1 Nyctanthes arbor-tristis | reverse complement strand
CCCCCCCCCCCCCCCCCCCCCCCCCCCCCCCCCCCCCCCCCCCCCCCCCCCCCCCCCCCCCCCCCCCCCCCCCCCCCCCCCCCCCCCCCCCCCCCCCCCCCCCCCCCCCCCCCCCCCCCCCCCCCCCCCCCCCCCCCCCCCCCCCCCCCCCCCAAAATAATCAGAAACTAGACATCATATCATCTTGGAGACATCTGACTCAGATGAAATTCCCTTCACACATATTCACGATGAAATCATTGTAAATAATTTTCAACAATGAACCGCAATAGACTTTTCTGGATCATGAACCATAGTAAATCCTTGCTCACTTTGATCTCCGAAAATTCATTAGATGACCTAAGAATATTTCTATTATTCATAGGAATGGGACTATCACTCTCTTTTTTGAGTCATTTGGCAAAATAAAGTTCAAAACATCCCACCCCACCAGCACACCCTGTTATCCCACATAGCATTCCCAAGTGCATCTTTTACTAGTAAACCACTAGCCTTTGACACCTAAAACAAACAAAAACCAAAGGACAGAAGAGCAATTAAATCAATAGACTTGTCCATGGGCACAAATGTTAATTGCTAAATAGTTGCAACAATGTAATAATTGCAAATACAAATCGCGTAATATTTGGGAATAAAAAAATTACACTAGCTGTCAGTTATAGAAATAAAAGCCGCAAAGAATTCCCTCCAAATCAATACGAGACATCCAATGTCAGAAGTACTAATTTCAGGAGGTAGGAGAGCAGCTAGTTCCCGGAAATTTTATAGTTAAACGAATACCAAACTAATCTTATCCCATTTGGCCCAAAAATGAAAAATTATGTAAATATTAGCAGCAGCCTTGATGCTCCATCCATGTAGCATAGTATACAAGATAAAGTACAACTTAACAATTAAAGAAATGGGAAAAAGAATTCAATTTTAATAGCATCTTGAAGTTAAAATAATTAAAAAGAAAATCATGTACCTCTACTCCTAAGCCTTTCACATAAACATTAGTAAACAGCTCAGAAGGATCTGGCATGGGGCTCTCCTGCAGACATAGGCAAAATAAAAAAGTTCCATCAGGATTCCTCAAAGACAAACACATAAGCAAACTGCACAGGGATTTTTAAAGAAAGAAGGGGAGAAGGCTTTTTTTTTGGGGGGGGGGAGGGGGGGATTGGGGGTGGGCAGAAGCTTCTCACCTTAGCTTTTGCAATGGCTTCATCTACTTCTTTTCTCACTTCTTTCTCAATATCCTGTCACAATAATAAAATTGATTGGTTGGAAGGACATCTTACATCACACTTCATTATGGCTGAGGGTGCCTGGTAAAATTTCTTGGATAAAAATCGATTCTTAGAAGCTCAACAATGGGAACCACAATTTTCAAGAGCTGGCAAAAAACTAACTATTGTTCAAACTGAAATTTTTTGACAAAACACTCCATGGATTTTCTATATTGTCCCTCCAATACCAAAAAAATGCCAGAGCTGATAAAAGGCCAAACAGTCTATTAATAAAGAAGTAGAATGAAACAAATTTTTGTGGACCCATAGCCTGATACTTAAGTTTTTGGCACAGCACACAGCGTTTAAAAGAAGTTATCTTTTGGGCCAAATTTTTTCCCCAGACGCACCCAACTTATAGAGAAAAATATTTCACAATACCTTTAGCTCCTTTTCAGTGGCTAGATCATGAGATCGAAGGAGCTTCCTAATTCTTTCAATTGGATCACGCTCCTGAAGACAAGCAGGATATGATAAGAATCTCATAAGAAGGCTCAAGATATAAATACTTCCAACTTTATCCCATCCAAACAAGAGTAAATATTGACAATAAATCCACCTGTCTGACACCACTGATCTCATCACGTGTGCGGTACGTACTCCCGGGGTCAGACATGGAGTGTCCATGGTACCTGTAAGTATCCATTTCAAGGATCTGAAAAGAATCAAGGGAAACATTGATAAGTTATGGAAAAAGAACATGTATCTTATCAGTAAATAGTTAAGATATAGGGTCATGGCACATAAGATATCCAACAGATGACTGTGCGGCATTCAACAACAAATTAAAAGTAAGACGCCTCCAGATTTCAGTGTTATACGTACAGTTACACCAAGATCTGGCCTTAACCTCAATAAATTTATGATAGGCTAAAAAACTGGTTGTTCGAAAGAAGAAAATAGTATTGCATGAACACTAGTCATCTTGTTCTAATCCTAAAATCTTGTTTCCCCATCTAACTAATGGACTTGGAAATTGAAAAGGAAAAAAGGGAAAAGAAAAGGAAAAAAATGAACATTTACTTTTCATTTAGCACACAATCCTTCAAGCAACTGCTTCCTGAAGAAAATGTGCTATCTGACATAAAGATTGATAAATGGATAAATGTGGAAATAGCCATGAAAAATAGAGAGGGGAAAAAAGAAAAGAAAAGGGAGTTATATTCATGTGCTACTACGAAGCTTAGTATGCACTCACAATTGGTCCGTTCTTCAAAGCATGCTCCTTTGCAAACTTGCATGCTTGTTTAACAGCAAAGGCATCCATACCATCAACCTGTTTTAGGGCATCAATGCATGATGAAACATCAATAACAGAATCCATAATAAGCATAGAGAAACCAATTCTTTCCTTGAGAACTAAGGGCTTGTTCAGTTGTTTGTTGTAGCTTCTAAAAAAAGGCTGGTCAACAAGTCAAAACTAAATACCAATACATATTCTCCATAAAAAATTAATTCACATTTCCCAATACTCTCTCTCTCTCTCTCTCTCTGTTCCCAATAAGCTATAAAGAACGTGCCTTAAAATAAAAATTAATATTGGCAAGTGAAGGTTTGAGACTTTTGTACAATGACATAAAGAGAAAAGCATCAGTCAAATACAATGAACTACACACATTTGCTTTCATATTTCAGTTAGAGCATCTCCAATGGAATGTACACTGGACAAAAACCTTTGCCACATAAACGTCATAGGTCCTATAGGATTATGTGGCAAAGGAAAAAGTGAAGGATGTCTAGCACATCCTCTAGATGTAGAGGGTGTGCTAAACACCACCTACTTGCTTATTTACAAATCCCACTCATTCTCTCTCCTCATTTTGATAAACTAGATCAATTACAAACATACATGTCGCCCAATAACTACCCATTGGAGAATCTTTTCCGCAATCTTTAATTTTTCTTGCCACATCTTGAGCAATCTATGGAACATCATCGGAGATGCTCTTCGGAAGAACAAGAAACTAACACAAAGCTGGAAAGGGCATAAATATAAGGACTTGAAACTTAACAAATTAATCAGAATTGCTATCAAATTGTCTCCTAGTAGCCTATGATTCTATACCTTCCAACTCTAGTAGACAAAACACATTCACTATTAAGCATATTGGAAAAGACAGAAGACACAAAAACTGACATCTACATTAAGCAATGTACTTACCTTCAAACCAGGAACATAATCACCTCTCTTGTAATATGCTGGACTCTTGGCGGCCCTCCATTCTGCTGTCCCCATCCCATCTGCATCAACAATCCCACTGGGAAAATCAAATCTTCTACTTTAACTACTACCCCCAACCACAGTCAGATATTAGAGCATCCACGTTGGTGAGCAATTAAGTAGGGTTTTAGTAATGGTTAAGTGCCATGTAAGCATGTAAAATTTAGCTATTGATTTTTAACACATTGGTGGTGTTAAATTAACCATTACAGTCCACCTTGAAGTTAAACGTAGGCCATAGCTAAACTGATTCAACCAATAAACAATACAAAAAATAACGAAAGTAAAGGTGATTGGCCATATAGGTTGTTAAAATTGTTGTTAACTTTAACAACAAAGTTAACAAGTTCTTAATTTAACAACAAAGTTAACAAGTTGTTAAAAAGATTTCTTTAACAACTTTATTAACACCACCAATGTAGTTAAATTTTTGAGTTGCTAACTAAATCTCATTATTAACTTCGTTTAACACCACCAATGTGGATGCTCTTAGACATACAATAACTCATAAACTGATTAAAATGATTTATGAAACATTTAAATACAAGCGCTTCGCAATTACTAAAGACATAGGAAATGTAGATTTAAATCAATAAATGTTAGTGCTTTCGCAGTCAAATTTATAATTACTGCATTTACAACCCCAACCTTTAAGGAAAGGTTTGCAGTAGAGTTACAAAAATCACTAAATAACACCTGCTAATTTACTAAAGGGATCTCTAACTCCATAACACTCAACTCACGTACTATATAAACACCTTCATGTGAACTGATAAACAATACAAAAAATTAATCTTTTAAACAGAACTATTAAAACACAGTGCCTTGTTAATGAGTATAGACAGCTACTTGAGAATTTTGCATGAAGAGGAAATCTATAGGCTACAACTAAATATAATTCTATAACCTATCCATTACTTACAGTGATTATTCTCGCACACCAAAATCGCTGGCAGATCCCAGAGAGCAGCCATATTCAAGGCCTCGAACAACTGCCCTTGATTAGCTGCACCATCCCCGTACATGGCGAAGGTAACAAGATCGTCCTTACTGTATTTCTGTGCAAAAGCCAATCCACAACCCAAAGGAATCTGTGCACCTACGATTCCATGCCCTCCATAAAAACCATTCTCCTTCTTATAAAAATGCATCGAGCCCCCTTTCCCTTTAGAACACCCGTCCTTTCGGCCCATGAGCTCAGAAAAGCATTCGAGGAGGGTTCCACCACGGCCAAGGTAAATACAGTGGTCCCGATATGCTGTGATTATGCAATCTTTCTTAGTAATCGCGGCCTCCATCCCAACAGCCACCGCTTCCTGACCATCATACAGATGGCAGAATCCCCTAATCAATTTCGCTTTATAGAGGGAGTCAGCCGCAATCTCCATCCGACGCATAAGTGCCATGTCGCGGAAGAAGGACATTAATTCCTGCGGAGTGGTCTCCACGGAACGAGACGGTGGATCTATCTTGTGGCCGGTGAAGGGAAGAGATGTCTCGACGGTGATTGGATTAGTGGAGCTGGTGGTAAGGAGGCGCGCGGAAGAAAGCGCGGCGGAGAAGGGTTTCACGAGATCGGTGGTCCGGCGAGCCAACTGAGCCATCTCGGCGACTTTCCGATTAGAAGTTGGGATTTTCTCTAGTGCTGTCCCTTGGCAGACTGAAGGGATGAATGGGGGTTTTGGTGAGGAATAAGATGCGCAAAGGATATTTTATAGAACGGAATTTTGGAGAAATGGATACACATCATGGTATGACACAACATAAAAGAGAAATCTCACTCATTTTTGTTTTATTTTATTTTTTTGATATACTCTCACTCATATTTTGTTTATAAAATAAAATAATAAATATCTTGATAAACATCTTTCTTTCTTTTTATTTTATTATATTTTATTATATTTTATTTTATGACATACTCATATTTTTGTTTATAAATGAATATTGGGTTAATTACACCTTGCGTCCCTAACCTTTCAACTTTATATCAATTACATCCTTAACCTTTAACTTTGCGTTTTTACGTCTCAAACCTTTAATAAAATCCCTTTTTTCATCACTGGAGACGAAAAATGTCAATTTCGACTGTTAATAACAGGGGTATTTTAGGCAAAACAAAAAAATAAATATTTTAACATATTTTAATTAAAAATTTTGAAAAAAAAAAGGAAAAGAAAAATGGTGGGAGGGGGACTCCTCCCCAAAACCAAAATTAAGCTGCCGGAATGGCAGCCATTTCGGCTGCCATTCCGACAGCATTTACTGCCAGAAATGGCAGGTGAAATGGCTATCATTTCTGGTAGTGAAGGGAGGAGTCCCTCCCAACTTTGCTGCTGGAATGGCAGTCGGAAATGGCTGCCACGACTACCATTTCTGGCAGTGAATGGGGGACTCCCCCTTCTTTGCTGCCAGAATGACAGTCAGAAATGGCTACCATTCTGGCAGCATTCACCTCCAGAAATGGCAGCGGGAACGGCTGCCATTTCTGGCAGTAAAGAAGGGGGGACTCCCCCAAGCTGCCAGAAATGGCAACCATTTCGGCAGCAAAGAAAGGGGGCTCCTCCCCTTTTGTTGCCAGAAATGGCAGCCATTTCTGGCAACTTGGGGGGAGTCACCCTTTTTATTGCCAGAAATGACAGCCGTTTCTGGCAGTGAATGCTGCCGGAATGGCAGCCGAAATGGCTGCCATTCTAGTAGCTTGATTTTGGGTTGGGGGAGTTCCCCTCCCATCATTTTTCTTTTCCTTTTTTTTTTCAAAAATTTTAATTAAAATATGTTAAAATATTTATTTTTTTATTTTACCTAAAATACCCCTGTCATTAACGGTTAAAATTGACATTTTCTGTCTCTAGTGACGAAAAAAGGGATTTTAATAAAGGTTCGGGACGTAAAAACGCAAAATTAAAGGTTATTAACGTAATCAATACAAAGCTGAAAGGTTAGGGAGGCTAGGTGTAATTAACCCATAAATATTTTGATATGCTCTCACTCATATTTTGTTTATAAATAATAAATATCTTGATAAACATCTTTCCTTTTATTTTATTTTATGATATACTCTCACTCATGTTTTTGTTTATAAATAAATATTTTGATAAACAACTTTTTTCTTTAATTATTTGATTGCATCTAATTTAATTTTTGCTTTAAACGGTATGGTATGGTATACAATTATACCACTTCATCAATCATAAATTATTAGTATCTCAATTATTATATAAAGGTTTTTTTTTTAATTTCATCATTATGAAACTGATATTATAACCATGCATGTATAGAAAATAAGGAAAAGATTGAATGATGTGTATAGCTATATACCATTTAAAGCAAAAGTTAAAATACACATTTCAAGCGGGTATTTTCAAGAGCATAATGCTAAGTATCAATCAATGTGACAGCATGCATGACATGTAATACTACTCTTTTCAAAATACATCTTTTGTGATAGGTTGATTACAAATTTACAATATTAGGAAAATATTTTAAAAAAAAGAGAAAAAAAGAAAGAGAAAAAATAATCTTTGATGATTTTTCTATTAAGATATATATATATATATATTTACCTGAAAATTGTGCTAATTGTCACTATCATCAGATATTGACTTGTCTTTAAAATAATACTCCAGGACTTCGTGGTATCAAACCTTGACTTGTGTATTGTCATTCAATTGGTTACTAGATTCACACATGTGCGTTGTATGAAAATAAATTATCTTAGATTATATAGAAAATCTTAATAAATTGTGATAGATCGGAAGAGCGTCGATATTGTTATAATGTGATATATCGATATATATAAATATATATTCATTTATGTCTTTCTAAATAACATTTATTCAATTCAATATTTATAGGATAATTGAAACCAAATTGATTCATTTAAGATACTTGATACACTTATCTAAATTAAAGTGATTAGTTAATCACATAATAAGACGCGTTTATCTCCTTATTATTCATTAATTTGATTTACACACTTATTCATCAATAAATTGTTACCGTTTAAAATCACCATAATTTATCAATTACTTTAAATTTCAAATTTTTACCACATGGCAGCACACCATCAAGCCACATATTTGATACGACGTAACTTTTCATATTATTTTAATTATTATCTTCCCATGATATCATTACGTAACGATACCTATACAAAATTTGAATTTTAAATCCATTTAAAGATTACTCTAATTAAAAATGGTTGCCAAACATAGTGTGACAATTCATTTTTACATTGAACATATCATAAACTTTAAACATGGACATAATCTACGTATACACAAATAAATAAATATAAACTTATTTAAATTAATTTTTAAATCTGTAAGCACCAGAATTCTACATATTTATTCAAATTCTAATAGATGCTATGTCTAAAAATATTAGCTCTAAATGAACCTTTCATTTATAATTTCAAAACTCATTTGTTCATATTATTTTATTAATATATGAATTAATATTAAGACTTCTTTAGATTGTGGGAAAAAAATAAAAATGAAGATACAGAAATAAAAAAATAAACATAAAGTCGAATATAGAAAATCTATTCATTTAATATACTTCATTGAAAATTGCAACTCCATTACATTTATAATACAACTAAAAAAATTGAAACTATATAAACGACCAAAGCTAATACATTTAAAGTAACCAGAAAATTCATAATAACTATTCAAAATACAAATCATAATAAACATAAAAATTCTAAACTATTAAAACTACAAAATTTACAAAAACTTGATTGGAAACCACAAAAGACCCGGTTAACTTCTTCATTTTCTTGACTCCTACAACATATGTCGATTCATTAAATTCTATCATTTATTAGAAGCAAAATAAGAATTGGAAGTACTTATTAAATAAGTGAATAAAATTAAAATCCCAATATACATTGCATATATTATTACAAATATATTATCATAAAATACATATCGAAACACATCAAAACCTATATTTATATGCATCGTAAAATATTTCAAGAAATTCAATAGTTGTACTTAGCTTACGGTAAATAAATTTAATTTAAATAAACAATTAATGGTTAATCATTCACGACATTGACAAGCTTTTAGTCATATAAAATTTTATCTTATAATATAATTAATTATAAATTTGAAGCTACTCACATGAAAAACTCTAAAACTCGTTAATCAGAATTAATCTATATATGATAAGGCTACAAATATAAAATGGAACCATTAAACAAAGTTCTAAGTGTTAAAAGTTTATCATAAAGCAATCTTAGACATCATTGGATTGTGCATATCTTAATTTGATAGCCATTTTTTATTAACATGAGACGTTTAAGACTTCCTCAATTGATATTAAAAAAAAAAAGTAGTTGAGTATATATATGAAAAGAACCAAATGTTATGAAGGACTAAATATTATGAACAACCAAAGAGATTGAATAAGAAAAGCCGAATCCCTATATATAGTACTACGTTCGTCTCAAAAAGATAGTTCAGTTTTTTTTTGTCTGTCTCAAAATATGGTCTAGTTTCCTTTTTAAAAAGTAGTTGAAATATTCGTTCTCTTATATGTACATTTTTCTTTTTGGAGATCAACTTTCATTCATCAACGTCATAAAACATCATACATTATCTAAAGCATTTGAAATGAAAACCGGGACATCTTGCGTCCATAGTTGTATGACTGCCTGTTGGAAAGCAAACTTGGCAATCAAATGAGCCACACCATTAGAATTATGTGAAGTATGATGGAAATTCAGCTCCTTAAATTGGTCAGTCAACTCAAGAATCTTAAAAATCAAAAAGCTTTAAATGGCCTGAACCTCCGGTATATGAAGCACCGAAACAACGTTGAGAGAGTCGGATTCAATAATCACCTTCATCATTCTTTGTTCCAGCGCCAATTGCATCCCCGTCAACACTGCCATAACTTCTGCCCCATCAACCATCATTCTCCCTCCCTTCATTTTTGCTACAGCAAACACCACTCCACCATCCGACCGCCCAGCCACCACCTCTAAACAAATATGGCTGCTCTCTCCAACCACTGCGTCCATATTTATTTTAACCCAGCCCTTCGGAGGAGGCACCCAAACTGGTGAAAATGATGAAAAGGACGGTTGTTCCCTCTGCCCCTGGACAACGGCATTCACACTCTGAAACGCCACAAGGAACTCTTTTTCCTACTCAAGAATCTGATCAGTGTGTACCTTCCTCCTCTCAAAGACCTCCAGATTCTTCGCTCTCCATACCAGCTATAGGACAACTAAGAAAATATCAAAGTCCTTCTCACTAACCTGGTTCCACACGTGAAGGATAATCTCTCCCATATGGATGCCCCTACTCTCTATAATAGCACAAAAAAAGGTAACATTTCCTACGTCTGGATAATAGCATTGCATGTAACCAAAACATCTCTACTGTCATCCATCTCCTCGCCACACGTCCAAAACATGGTGATTTAACCACATACCAATGAAATAAAGAAGAATTCATAGGGAGGATATGAAGAAACAACTTCCACACAAAAAATTTCACTTTTCTCGGCAAGAGTCGATTCCACAAACATTTCCACAATGACGCCATAATGTCTCCACTCGAGCCAGAGCCAACACTATATTAGCCTATCTGCACCCTATAGCCTAACTTAACTGAATAGGAACCGTGTTTCTCAAAGTGCCATGAGAGTACATCATCTACATGTGGGTTCCCACTAGGCATAGCTGAAATAATGTCACGGTCCATTGGTAAGAAACTTTGCTTAATGAGCTCTACATTCCACTTTCTATCCTCTAACATGAGATCCGCCACCCGAAGCATATTTCCCTCCCAACTTGAAGAAACTAGCTTGAATAAGAATCGTCTGGGCAGCCATAGGGAAGTAAACACCATCGCTTTCAATCCATTCTCAATCCTCCACCTGACACCTAGCTTGAGAAGATCCATACCCTATAAAATACTCCTCCACAGATAGGAACAATCCCCTATCACTTCAGCCTCCCAAAAAGCTTCTTTATAGTATTTTCCCTTCATAATTTCAACAACCAGTGAATATGGGAAAATGAGAAGCCACCAACTTTTCTTAGCAATGAATGCTTTATTAAAAGCTTCTAAATCTCAAAACCCCACCCCTCTATCAAATTTTGATTTACACAACTTCTACCGCGATATGAAATCTTCTTCTAACACCATCACCGCTCCACCAAAAGGAGGCGAACATTCGCTCCAAATCTCTACAAGTGGCTACAAGAATTCTGAATAAACTCATAGCGTAGCTAGGAATAGACTGTAAAACAGCCTTTATCAACACCTCTCTGGCACCAATAGAAAACAAGTTCTTCATCCATAACACCAACTTCTTTTAAACTATGTCAGAGATACATTTAAAAATGTCCCTTTTACTCCGCTCCACCACTGATGGGAGCCCCAGGTACTACTAGTGTGCTTGGCTTCGATTGACCCCCAAGGACTCAGCCAATTGGTTCTACACCATCTCACTTGTGTTTAGGGTAAAGGTAACTCTTAATTTCTCCATGTTTATTTGTTGGCTAGATGTCTCTTCATAAACCTCTGGTTTCTTATTCACGTGGCTATCAACAGAAGAGGCTTGAAAACGCAGTAGACTATCATCTGTAAAAAATAAAAGGCTTACACGAGGTCCATTTCGGCTACATGTTAACCCTTTGATATCTCCTCTTTTCTCAGCCCCTTGAAGTAACGCTGATAGGCCTTTTCCATAGAAGAGGAAAAGGTATGGTGAAAGTAGATAGCCTTGACGAAGTCCCATTGACGGAGTCATGGAGTCAAATGCGCCCCCGTTGATCACAAAAGAGAATGTTGCTGAGGAAATACCTCTCTATACTAAACTCCTCCAATGTTCTAGAAAACCCATACGTTCCATCATATGCATAATGAAACTTCACTCAACCCTGTTGTAGGCCTTGCTCATATCCAACTTAATTGCGATGTGTCCCTCCATGCCTACAGTCCTTTTTTTTAAAGAATGCATCAGCTCGAAAGCTGCCATGATATTATTTGTGATCTACCTAATGTGTATAGTTATAAAAAATAGAATTATTAAAGTAAAATAATTAATAAATGAAAATATAAAACTAAAAGATGTGCTGCAGATACTCCAAATTTCCAATTTCAGAGTTCCTCTTTGCATAGTGCATATATATACTTTTTCCAACATTTTCAAATTCAAATTTAATTAAATCAATCACATTCATGAATGAAAAAAAATTAATCACATCTACTATATGTACATCTAACAAGGATAATTCAGTTCCTCTTTGCATAGTGCATGCATATATTTTTTTCAACATTTTCAAATTTAAATTTAATTCAATTAATCACATCTATGAATAAACAAATAAATTAATCACATCCACTGTATGTACATCTGACAATCTAGTTAGATATATAAGAGCAAGATTAATCTTGAGGGAAAAAAGCCAATAGGAAAAAACCAAGTAAAAAAAACCTATTTCTAAATATTGTATATGGGAAAAAGTGGGAGAAATATGAATTAGACACGTGACGGTATTTTACTAGATTGAAAGGAGAGTAAGAGTGGGGAAAAAGTATTTTATTGAATTAGAAAGGAGTGGGAATGGGAGGGTAAGCTAAATGAAGAGCCAAAATTGGCCCCTCATTTACCCTCCCCTTCCAAATATAGGTTTTTACACCTTCTACTTGACACATTATTTGAGGTTTTGAGGGAAAAAACTCAAATTTTGAGTTTTTTTCCCCAACACTAGTTGTGCTATAATGGGAAAAGGATTGCTGTTTGCCCATGCAGTATTTTATTTATGGGGGTTTTATTTAAAACAAGATGTCAAGAATAAGTTTTATTTAAAAAGGGTGTCTTCTAAAACTTTTGTCCAACTAGGGATGTCAATTAAAAAAAACCAAAAACTAAAACAAAATCCTATCTCTACCCCTCACCTAACCCCCAAAACCTAACCTTCAAATAACGTTGACTCTATTCCACAAAATGAGAATTACGTTGGCAGACGGAAGGAAAAACCAAAAGTGTTGATTCGCGGGAAATTAGAGGAGTTATGTTCAGAAAAGCTGTAAAATCTCATCATCTTCTCTTAACCCGTAAACCCACAATCTCTGCATATCAATTCTTTATTTCTCTCATATTATCCCAAATGGCACCCTCTAGAATTTCAAGAATCATCGTTGCCATCTTTATTGTGTTGTGTTTCGCAGCTTTTGCCATCGGTAGAGAGAATGCTGATTTCGCACTAGCACCCATTGTGGCAAGACGCAGGAGCTAGGTTTTCAGTTCCCGCTTCTAGTGCCTTCATTTGCTCTTCATTGCTGTTGTCTTTTGTGGGGATTTTGATGCAGTAGATTACATTTATGGAAGATGAATCAACGGAAAAGCTGAAAGAGTGATGATTATAAGTTGTAAGAGAAAAGATTACCATTATAGATAGTTATAATAATTTATTGATTCTTGTTACGGTGTGGCTAAGCTGTGGCATTATTCTATTATTATTAATTTTAATTTTATGGGTATTTGTTCTTTATGCTTTTCCTAACCTTTGGTTAGGATTTGAAACATGAAGTTTGTGATAGTGATTTGGATGATGAATAAAAGTTGATTTCTATTAAAAAAAAATGTTTAGAAAAGCTGATGATACAAATGGCAACAGCGTGATCTACTCAATGGGTCTTGAAGAATGATCAAAATGTCCAGATTTGTTCATTCAAAAAGGTGCAATAATGTTTATGTATTGAGATATGCCGCAAAACTCTCAAAAGCCTTTGAAGAGTAAAAAAAGATCAATATAAAATAGCAAAATAAGTCTTCTTACAGTTCTGGGAATAATGGGAGTTTGTACCCTCATTGTACCAGTGATTGTGATGGTTAGATCGAGATCACAGTATACGTGTCATGATATGCACGATAACGGCATGCAGGCCGTTATATTAGTTTGAACAATTTTTTTTGTTTCCATATAATTTTAACTGATTTTTAGAATCAATGTCAATATTTTAATAATGATATGGTGGTTCAGCCTAGATCACGGAATGCGTGTCATGATCTGTAATACATAACAACATTGTTTTCATCCAATTTGGGGCCCTTCTTTTACCAGATTGCATGCACATGGCTTCCCAGCTGAACTCAACTTAGATCTATACGTTTGAGCTAAGAGATGGGCATTTTACATATATAGGGTATTAAACATGACTTAGCAGTATGTTGTGTAGTTTTGTCTTATCACGTGATGTCCACAAGTAATCCGTTCACTCATCCAAATTCAAAAAACACACTGGAAACACATAGGTGGACTTGGTGAGGTCATGATTGTCAAGTTTCATAAAGCTTCAACTTCGTTAACGCCATAACGGAGGCATGCTGCGACAAAGGCTCTATAACAGTATAGGTGCAGTGACAGCGATCCTTTCAGATTTTGGGGCCCCCTTTAACCATGTTGTACTGGGATGGCTTCTGGGCTGAACCCAACTTAGATCCATACGTTTGAGCTAGCGCAAGGGCATTTTACATATATACGGTGTTAAACATGACTTAGTAGTACATTGTATAGCTTGTCTTGTCATGTGATGTCCAAAGTCATCTGTTCACTCATCTAAATTCATTAAAAACACTTGAAACATGCAAGTTGACATGGTGGGGTTATGAGTGTCAAGTTTCGTGAAGTTTCGACGTCGTTAGTGCCATAACGGACTCATGCCGCAAATATAGCGTTATTATGACATAGATGCAGTGACGGTGATCTTTCTTGATTTTAGGGCCCTCCTTTTACGGGGTTGCACTCACATGACCTTTCTGCTAAACCTAGCATCGATCAGCTCATTCGAGGGGCATTTGCACATATAGGGTGTTAAACTTTCCTTAACGTCACGTTGTGTAACGTATATTGTCAAGTGATGTCTACATCTCATCCATTCGCTCATCCATAATCGTTGAACATGCTGGAAACGTACAAAAGGACATTGTAGGGCCACCATTGTCAAGTTTCACAAAGTTTCGACTTCGTTAAGGCGATAACGGACTCATGTCGCGAATATCGCGCTATAACATCATATGTGCAGTGATGATGATCCTTCTTGATTTTGAGGCCCTCTTTTTACCGGCATGCACTCACATAGCCTTTCTACTGAACCCAACCTCCATCAACTCGTTTGAGCCGGGGGAGGGGCATTTGCACATATCGAGTGTTAAACTTGACTTAACGTCATGTTGTGTAACATATATTGTCAAGTGATGTCAACATCTCATATGTTTACTCATCCTTAGTCATTGAACACACTGGAAACATACAAGGGGATACTGTGGGGTCACCATTGCCAGGTTTCAAAAAGTTTCAACTTCGTTAAGGCGATAACGGACTCATGTCGCGAATATGACCTTATAACGGCATAGGTGTAGTGATAGTGATCCTTCTTGATTTTAAGGCCCTCTTTTTATCAGAATGTACTCATATGACCTTTATGCTGAACCCAGTATAGATCAATGCGTTCGAGTCAGGGGGAGGCATTTGCACGTATGGAGTGTTAAACTTGACTTAACCTCACGCTGTATAGCATATATTGTCAAGTAATGCCTACATCTCATCCGTTCAGTCATCTATAGTCTTTGAACACACTGGAAACACACAGAGAGGGACATTGAGGTCACCATTTTTATGTTTCACAGAGTTTTGACTTCGTTAAGTCCATAACGGTCTCATGCCGCGAATATGGCGCTATAACGGCATATGTGTAGTGACGGCGATCCTTCTTTATTTTGCGGCCTTTCTTTTACTGTAATGCACTCACATAGCCTTCTTACTGAACTTGGGCTCAATCAACTTGTTTGAGCCTAGAGAAGGAGTATTTGTACATATAGGGTGTTAAACTTGACTTAACGACATATCGTATAACATATCTTGTCAAGTGATGTCCACGTCTCATCCGTTAGCTAATCCAAATTTATTAAACACACTAGAAACACACAATTGGACATGGTGGGGTGATGAACGTCAAGTTTCATAAAGTTTCGACTTTGTTAGTGCCATAACGGACCTATGCTGCGAATATAGCGCCATCACGGCATAGATGCAGTGATGACCATCCTCCTTGATATGGGGCCCTCCTTTTACCGCGTTGCACTTACATGGCTTCCTGGCTGGATCCAACTTAGATCCATGCATTTGACCCAAGGAGAGAGGGCATTTTGCACATATAGGGTGTTAAACATGACTTAGTAGTACATTGTATAGGTTGTCTGGTAACGTGATATCTACGAGTCATCCGTTCGCTCATCCAAATTCATTAAACATAATGGAAACATGCAAATGGACTTAGTTAGGTCATGAGTGTCAAGTTTCATGAACTTTCTACTTCACTAGTGCCATAACCGACTCATGCCACGAATATAGCGCTATCACAACATATATGCAGTGATGACGATCCTTCGTGATTTTAGGGCCTTCCTTTCAGTGGGTTGCACTCACATGACTTCTTTCGGTTAGGTTTTTCGGATCCTATAATCCAATCTAATTTTTGAAGAATCACAATTTTGGGGTATCAATACCACCGGGAAGGTTTTTTGTGAGGAGAAGTTTTCCAAAAAGATTACATATTTTCCATGGTTTTGCCATCAATTATTCTGTGCAAAAAAAGTTTACTCATCGTTTTAGTTTTCACAAACCTGATTAAAAAAAATTAAGCTATGTCACATCGTGAAAAATGTTTGAATAAATTTTGACAAAATTTCCCCGTACCGCAAACTGTACAAGCGTCTTTTTTTCTAAAGCTGGGCTATCTTTCGACTTTTAATTTCTAACGAAAAATTATTTGCTAATTTGCAAAAAATACTAAATTTATGAATTTATAAATTTAAAAATATGCATACAAGCATATTCACACATTCATATCTTTTTTCTAATTTTTTCTACAATGATTCAACAAATATTTATATAGATAAACTTTATTATAAACATTGTTTCAAAAAAAAAAAACTTTATTATAAACATCATATATGAAGTCACATTCAATCTAATAATAATGACAAACTATGACAAGATATCATTATATAATCAAACATTCAACCCACCAATAATAAAAGACGAACTATACTAAGATGCAAACAATCATATAAGCACACATGTAATCTACAAACAATAAATGTCAAACTATAAGTCATACAATCAATGATTTTAGAGACTTTTTAATATATTAAAATGAAAATATTACATTAATCAAAAGTTTAAAAAATATATATGATAAAGTAAATTCATTTGCCCAATTATAATCAGGTAGCTTGCAATGTGATACTTCAATTTTCATTCCTACAAAAGAAAGAATAGTTGAAATACTTAGAATGAAAAATGATGACCACTATGATTAATAAAAATATAAAAAATGCAGGCAAACACCATATAGGATTCACTATCAAAAAGATTGAAACTTAACAAATTGATCTCTATCAAGAGACAATATATTCACCCGAACATGTCCAACATGCATGTTGCTAAGTAGAACACTATTACCCTTAAATACTTCAAAACACGTAAAGCACAAAACTCAAGTCTTTGTAATGGAAATGAGAGCTTAAGATAATTAAGCAACATTCTAAATGACGTGCAAACTATACAAACAAATGACATGCAAAATCTACCTCGATTCCAAGCCGAGTCTTCTACGCAACCTCCCTTATACAAGTCTACATCAAAACTAAACTGGAAACAAACAAAGGTAAATTAAAAAATGCCTGATTATTCATGAATCCACAGATAAAAGAGATACCATATCAACAGGAAATAAAATATGTGACAACTGTTGTAATCACTAATTAATGGCAGGAGAAGCATAATACAGAAGAAAAAAACCATCCAGTACTATTCTTAAAAATAATAGAACCTTAAACTCACAGCAGCATTAAAACCCCAATGCAAGCTAGATAAGAACCACAAATCACTTCCTTTCTATTTTGGTTAAAAAATGACCGAATGCCAGTACTATGACACATTTTTCAATCTTTATGGTGCCCATTTGCACAAGCATTGGATAAAGAAGACAATAACAAGAAACAGAGTGTTTAATATTGAGCGAGCATCCAAACACTTGAGTGCAAAATCACATACAATGTTTGAATGCCCAACAAATCAATAGAACTTATCTACACCTAGGCATATAAAGGTGCATAAATGAGTATTATTTGCTTAGGATAACACTTTATCATGAATTTTTTTTTTTCTTTTTCCATCACAGATATTGATAAGCAACATGAGGGGTCAAGTACTCCCTAAAAAACTCAAAAGACTACTAACAAAATTTAGGTACATTCAGTAAACTGACATCCAGGAAGATACATGAAGGTGCATAAATGAATATTATTTACTTAGGGCGACACTTCATCAGTCATCCATTCAATGAATATGATTAGAAATTAATATTTCCTAAGTAAACAATCATCCATTAAAATATTAGAGGCAGAATTATTCAACAATTTTGAGAAAATATTCCAAAAATTTCTGTCTACAACAATCAGCCTAAAACATGAGCATTTTTCCCATTTGACTAATATATTTTTCTCTAAGAACACACAGTCCAAAAATGATGAGTTTTATGTATGAGAAATATAAAATAAGGTTACGTATGAAAATGAATGATGCACAATGAATCATCTACAATAATCAGCCAAGTGAATTAGCACAATTTTTTGGACAAAAGAAGGCAAATAATGATTCAAACATCTAAGGCAAACTGCCAAAGAAAATTGAATATAAAGAATTGACAAATGCAACTTTGTTTCTTGGAAACCCAAAGCAGCCTGGTCGAGGGAGGCAATTTACATATCTTAAAGAAAATAGATCCTCATAGTAGTGAGAACTGAGATATTAGAGTGTAAAATAGAATATATTCCCATTGATATAAATTAAAATTTTGGAGCAATTGCAAATGTTGCTCATGTTAGGAAGATAGAGATCAGTTAGAAGAATTATCCATCATGTTGACATTTTATCATCTTGATCAAAATTTGGTGCAATTGCAAATGTTGATAGTGTAAATTCAGGAAAATATCAAAGACCATTTGGAAGAATTATCCATGATCTCCACACTTCATCTTCTAGATCAGATATATAAACAAGAATGGCAAAACTTTTCCAGCACAAGCATATGAAATTCATAACAAGATTCTAAATCTAGGTCAAGCTTGCAATTTAAAAACTAAAGGATAATCATTTTTAGTACATATAGGTGATTGCACATCACATACACAGAGTGTTTTCTTAGGTCAATGCTCCCATCATTCACATTTTTGTTTCTTCATTTTGCTCAAAGAGAGAGGATCTTCCCAATTTTGGATAAAAGGAGTTGCTCACCTTCTTAGAACCATTTGCTTTAAGCCAGTTAACTGACGCTTGAATATCCTTCATAGCACCTTGCCAAACAAGAGCGTCCATCAAATGCTGTGCTTTGGCAAAATCCAAGCCAACCTTTCCTCAGCACAAACTACAAGATACAAGAAAAGAAACAAAAGATAAGACATCTGTTCTCTAATGGCCACAAACATGTATGAAATATTGCAGAAATATCATACTCCGGGGATCAATGCTTTAAAGCCAGGTTCAAACTGAGAGATTTTCTGAGCGTGGTTCTTGATCTCAAAATCAACACCCCACCACTCTTGGACCACAACAATCCGAGGAGCATTTTCTTTTCCAATCACATAGGCATCAAACACATTATCTGAAAAATTGAACAGAGCCCAAATTTCAGCTTCATACCAAAGCAAAATTACTCTTTTCTTTTTCGATCATCAAAACACATACAAATAACAAACTTTACAGTCCTTTACATATACCAAAATACCCAACTTAGAAATCAGGTAGAAAAAAATTATTAAAAAAAAGGTAGTGAACATCTGTGCATTTGGGAACAAATAAAAATAAACGCAAAAAGACAAATGAAAGATGGTGCTATCGTGTCCTCCCTCTGAACCTAGACTTTCTTGAACGGTAAGGAGGCAGCAGATTCAGAAGCCATTGCACGAACCTGGAAAAGATTAGTTGAGAAAGCCGGACGAAGAGAGAAGGGTACAATCGACTGCTTCCACCGGCAACACTTAATGTCAAACCACCGTGGGAATCGACTAAATCGCAAGAAGCAGAAGTCGATTTGGGAGTGGAAAGAGCCGTTAGATTTTGAATGGTTGGTCT
Organism: Nyctanthes arbor-tristis; assembly: GCA_963692815.1. NCBI lineage: Eukaryota > Viridiplantae > Streptophyta > Magnoliopsida > Lamiales > Oleaceae > Nyctanthes > Nyctanthes arbor-tristis. Next base: position 76,836 of record CAVNYN010210744.1, on the reverse strand, counting down.
ATGAGCGAGGAGTTAACGTTGTGAACAAGAGAGATGGAGAGAGGGAAGGGTTGACGTTGATTTGGATTTTGATGTTAGGTCTTCTGATTTGGGGAAGAAATGCTTCTCACATAAGGGGTAAATTTGTACATTTGTATTTCAAAGGTTTTTGAATTAATTTTAGGTCAATTCACTACAAAATTTAATAACTCCACCACATTTTAACTCCACCACATATAAAAAAGAAAATAGATACTCACACCACAATACATTTACATAAATAACCCTATATAAGATAAAATATAACAAAAGCTAAAATTAAAATTAAATAAGAACAAAACCACGTTTTTTTCCTACTTCCAATCTTGCCATCTGGTTAGCTATTCTCTCATCCAAAATCAATCATTAGTTTTGGTGGCCTCATCCATCTGGAGGCTAGACCTTGCATTCCAAAACCTAAAAATCCAACTTGAGAGCACAAATGTACAGCTGTTTTTGAAATAGAATGGAAAATTCTAATTCGTATTTCTTGATTCGGTTTATATATTTTCACACAATATCATATTGCACATTTTGCGAAAATTATTTTGATTTCAATGTTGTGAATTTATTACTGTGATTTGTATATTAATTTTTCCATGGCATGCAGAGCATTTCAGGACTTTTTAAGCGAGCTCAAAATATAATTTTTCTATAAATTTTGTGCTCATTTTAATCAATTATTGACTTACAATATGTCATTGTTCTTCAATTCAGAATTTAATTGTTGCCGGCACTAACCTAAAATGGAGCAGAGAAGCGGATGGATATATAAGGATGAAAATACTACCACAGTTACTGAATTCTTGATGCGGAAAATTAAAAAATTTGATATACATATGGCATTAAAATGGAAAAATTTAGGTTTCTCAATTAAAAAAGGATGAATGGTGATTGAAAAAAAAGGGATGAATGATCGGTTCCAGAAAAACAAAAACCGTCATGAGAGGGTTAGGAGAAAAACAGAAAAATGGTTAATTTTGAATGTGGTGAGAGAAGAAAAAAGTAAAGTAAAACATATTTAAATAAAGACTTTTAATGTGATTTTATTTAAGGGTATTTAAATAAATAAAGTTTTTATAGTGTGCGGATTAAATTTTATAGCAGTAATATAATTGTCCTTAATTTTACTCTTAATTTTTTGGTCAAACACTAGTTAGACAAATGTTTTTCCTGACATCTTTATTGGCCAATTTCCCCTTTATTGTTACCTATCAATTTCACAGTTCATGTATAGAGAGCTAACCTCTCCCTTATAGAGTGAAAAAGTATCACATGGCCCTTAGTTATTGAGAGATTAAGGAACCCGCTCCCTAATCTCCTAATAATAGAGGGTCATATGACAATTTTTCATATGACAATTTTTCACTCCATAAAGGAGATATTAGCCCCCTTAGAATTTTTCATCGATTTCATGGTTGGGGGTGGATTGGAAAAAAAAAAAAAAAGTAGAAAAATAATCTGCTCGCGCCGGAAACACACATCAATGCCTCCCGCCATGACCACTCCCTGCATCCTCTCCTCTCTCTCACACCCGTTCCCAGTATACAACGGCAAATCCTCTTCATTTCTTCTATCTAAGCCCTTTCTCCAGTTCAAGACCATCCACTTCCTCCGCACTGCAAACCGCTCACAATTCCGAAGTAAGTACAAATTTCCGGAGCCTATTTTTCCCCTCGAGTCACAATCGCAACTTTCAGATGAAGAGAACGATGCGGAAAGCGATGTGGACGAGGACGATGAGGATGAAGTTGTGGCTGAGGAGTACGACGTCGTTTCCGGTGAAATAGGTGAAGAAGATGAAGAAGATTATGATTATGAAGAAGAGCCGGAGGAGAGGAGTGATGCTACTGAGAGTGATGATAGTAGGTCGAGATTTGAGGAGTTCAAGTGGCAGCGAGTCGAGAGGGTACGAAATGAAGTGCGAGAGTTTGGTGAGGAGATCATTGATGTTGAGGAGCTGTCGTCTATTTACAGCTTCAGGATTGATAAATTTCAGGTTTATTTATCTTTTTCTTTTTTAAGTAAAATCTAGTTCTTCCTTAGGAGGTTTCAGAATCTTCATATATCAGTTTTCATTTTTCGTTTTTAATCAAAATCCGGTCTTTTGCTGGGGCTGTTTGTTCTTTGTTGATTGACAGCTTAAGAGTCTATAAATTTCACGTTATTTTCTTGTTCTTTTTAGCAAATATAGTCTTGGGAAGTGTATATGCTATGCACCTTCATTTTTGTTCTTCTAGACAGCAACTATTAAAGCATAAGGTGCAACGAGATCACTCAGGATAACTTTCCTGGGAAATATCTAATTACGTGTTTGTATCAATTCCTTTAGGACTCTGTACAATGTTAGTCACAAATGGAAAGTATGTGTGCGGAGTGTACAGGCTCATATATTTTGGTTTTTGTTTTTGTAAGAGCAAAATGTGAGTACTACTGTGCAAGGAAAAGGAAAATTTTGAGATCCATATGCGAAATTTGCATGCTTTTGTGCATAACACATATAATAACTTTGTCGGCCAGTGTGAACATATCATAGAATATCAAGTTGATTTTAAGTAGTTTGGTTCTAAGGCAGCCAAGTAATTCGGCAATGTACAGTGAACACTGGATCAGTTGGATCTACAAGCATCTTATGTTTTCATTCTCATAGAAAAGTACATACTAAAGCATAACGCACAAGACTACTGCTTTTATGTGGTGGAATCCAACTGCAAGGTTGGGGAAAGAAAGAAACGGCAAAGAATTCTGCAAAGGGATGGATGGACAAACATCGATGTGTTCTTTTTTGTGCTTAAATGGGACAAAACCTCCTCATGGTCGGTGATAAAATGCCAACACTGTACTTCATTTCGTTATGGACAAAACCTCCTCATGGTTGGTGATAAAATGCCAACACTGTACTTCATTTAGTAGGAATATAATGATCGTATTACACTATGCGATTGAAGTTTTTGCCATATAAAGCATAGGCATTAACATGCTCACTTTATTTTCAAAACACGTGTTCATATTAATATCTGTCTACAAACGAAGTCATGCAGTTCATTTCCTTGCTTGTGTAGCGATCAGCAATTCAAGCATTCCTGAGAGGTTCCTCGGTTGTAGTGTCTGCACCAACCAGCAGTGGCAAAACTTTGATTGCTGAGGCTGCCGCAGTTGCCACTGTAGCCCGGGGAAGGAGATTGTTCTACACCACTCCTCTCAAGGCACTGTCTAACCAGAAATTCCATGACTTCCGGTCTGGAATTATTTATTTTACGTTATTTCTGATATACTTTAGAATATAAAATTTTGTGATGCCGTCACGTTACTGATTTTGGTACTTATCATTGATTTGACTGATAGTGAGACATTTGGTGATGGTAATGTTGGGCTTCTAACGGGAGATTCTGCAGTTAACAAGGATGCTCAAGTCTTAATAATGACAACAGAGATTTTGCGCAACATGCTGTACAGAGGTGCTCTTTCTGTTTGCCCCTTCTCTTTGCATGATCTTTTACGAGTGCATTTTCTGTTTGTTGCATGCTGATCTATTTTTAAGTTGAGGCATGAAAGTTCAGGTAGCATATATCTGTATTGAGTCCAAAGTTAGCCATAGCTGCTTCCTCAACCGTGGTTCATTTAAATTCTCATTGATTGTTACTCTCTTCTAATGTAGAAGTTTCAGGACATGTTTAGAAGTTTCAGGACATGTTTTGTTTCCTCAGTGTGATTGATATAATTTTTCCACCTTTATGTTGAGCCTCCATGTGATGACAAGAACTGCTACTAACTCATAATCCGATGAATTCTCATTGACTGTTACGTTTCCCTTCAATTGATAAAAACCGTTTGGAAATCTTGTTTCTTGCATGTTTACTATTTTATAACTAACCTTAGTTGCTAAATGGCTTCCACCATGGATCTCCCTGGCTCTTCCCTTTATTTATTTATTTATTAATCTCAATCAAACTATGTCCTAATTGTAATTAATAAAATCTTGAAGGATAGATACCTTGACACTCTCATATTCAGAGGACTACTTTTTACTATTTAAGATACTATCAAGTAGGTGCTTGTTTGATTTTCACTATTGTTTCTCATTATAATATCACTTACTACGGATTTGACAAGTGCCCAGCTATCACCACACGTTTCAAATTTCAATTAAATCTCCACCACTCATTTCAACTCATTATAATTTCTCATTATAATTTCATTGTCATAATAAGAATCAAACAGGCACTAGATCTGTTGACCCAAAAAAAAAATGTAGATCTGTTGACCCAAAAATACCCACTTCAGATTGACACTTGTTCCATCCAGATCAATTTCTCATCACATATATTATATCCTTTCTCGGAACCTCTTTTGTTTTCAAGACTCAAATTCTTCTGGTATGTTAGCATTCCCTTGTAGAGTAAATTATCTATTTTGAGGATTTTCAGAACAACCTATGGTTGTTCAAGGATCCGTTCATCAATTGTCTCTGAAGTACCATTAAATGGATTTGATGACCTTTTCTAGAAAATGCATTCATTCTCTTCCTGATAACACATCCAAATTGAAACTCTCAACATCTCTTTGTGTATGCTGTGGAACCTAGACCTAATGTTAGTTGATTGTACAACTCTCTCTCTCTCTCTCTCCCCCTCCCTCCCCAGGCATTTGGTACTTCTTGGTCCGTTATCTTTTCCAACTTCCTACTGAGTAGCAAGTTATCCTTGAACAGATATTTTGTGTTGTTATCCAATTTTAGTTAATAAAAAGTAGTGATGCAGTGTTGGAGTGACTTCGTCTGAAACTGGACTCTCACATGTGGACGTGATTGTTTTGGATGAAGTACATTACTTGAGTGACATATCTCGGGGTACAGTGTGGGAAGAAATTGTTAGTTCCATTTCTGTCTTTTTTACTTCCCCCGCTCTCAATCCTATTATTTGCTTCATTCCATTAATTGATGCTATCATTGTGTAGGTTATTTATTGCCCCAAAGAAGTCCAACTCATCTGTCTATCAGCGACTGTTGCAAATCCTGATGAGCTGGCTGGTTGGATTGGTCAGGTACTGCTGCTATCACTGCTATTGCAGTTTCTCTCTTGATTTTTTTGTACAAAACACTTTAGATTAAGAGTATAGTGGTGATGGTGGTTTTAAGCTGCAAAACGCACCATCTCTTTTATGTTTGTTTGTCGAAGGGCTTAGTTGATATACTTACATATATAGTTGGCTAGCTTATCGCTGGGTATATTCTTGGTTATTGCACTTGTGACATTTCCTTCCAATTTTGTAGAGTCTAATACTGTGGATGGTTGACATCCTGATTGGTGTTTATCAAGTAATATAGTAACTTAGATTGTCACTGTTTATCTAATTTGTAGATATTTCTGGTTATCCATGAAGTATGACTTTTATCTTTAGAGTAAACCTATATACTCTTTGGTGCAAATATTTACCTCTTCTTTGAAACCAAAATGGGTTAATCATGCTAAATGAATTATTACTTATTAAAGAAAATATTACCAATTCAGTTTCTCTGACCTGGCAATAACAAACCTGCTGATTCAATTTATTATCCTCAGAGAGCACTGTGGACAATTATGTCATATACTAACTTCGTTTTCATATTGTACTGACTTTTAAGATTCACGGGAAAACTGAGTTGGTCACTTCCTCTAAGCGCCCTGTTCCTTTGACGTGGCACTTCTCTACAAAGACAGCTCTATTCCCTCTTCTTGATGAGAAGGGCACCACCATGAATAGGTAACTTCTATCATCCTTTGATGCCTCTTGAATTTCAATTTATGGTAGTTTTTTAGGGGAAATCAATCAGAATTAAACATCAGACCTTGTTTTATGGGGAAAAGAAGGGGTTAAGAAAATGAATGCTCATAGGTACCACCCTGCTTTGGTAGATCGTCCCACCACTTCATGATTACATTTCGTTGTGCTCACCAGAAAGTAAAGATACTTAAAAAGCATCCTGTCCTATATTATGTTAATTGCGGGAAAAGTTTGGACCGTGTTTTAGGATTATGGGGCCAGACTTCTACTAATAAACATAGCGTCCTCTTACTTTGTCTCTGCTCAAAATCAGATGATCCTGATGGTTGTAGCAGGGAACTGTAGTAGTGATTGTTACAACAGTTATTGTCTAAACCATCTGCAATCCTATAGTCTTGTGATGCTTTGGTTATCAAAAGAAATAAGCTTGCTGCACAGTATAACTGTATCAAAACTATGGTTTATTGGGCCTCAAGATTTGTACTCCCCCTATACTGGATGTAGAATCCCACTGCAGCTCCAGAAAATAGCTCTGTAAATTTTCATTTCCTTCCAGGTCATGATCAAGAAGCTAGATTTGTTTGTGAGGTCTTTCTAAGTGGGATGGTTATTTTATATCTACCATGATCGCTATCTAGTGCCAGTGTCTTACTGACTTTGCTTTGGCTATGAGGAATTGTGGATTAAGATAAAATAGTTTCATTATAATTGTTTGACAAGAATCTCTTCTGTCCGAGTATGGAGGTAGGACTAACAACTTGTTTCATTTTTCTGTTTGAGACAGGAGGCTTTCGCTAAACTATTTACAGGTTGAATCATCAGGAGACAGTTCATACAAGGATGATGGGTCTAGAAGACAGAAATCTAGAAGACACACAAATGATGTGCCTGCCCGTTCAAAGAGTGACGCAGCCACCATCCGTCGTTCACAAGTATGAGCTACTGCTTCTTTGATGATTAATTATTGGCTGGCAATGCATCACATTGGTGGAGAATAACTGACTCTGTTCTCTTCCTATGACATATAATTTAAAAGAATACCGTGAATTGTGGGTTATTCTGTTTTCTTGGTTTTATATCCTAGGTCCCTCAGGTTAGAGACACACTGTGGCATCTTGAAGCTAGGGATATGCTTCCAGCAGTTTGGTTTATCTTTAGCAGAAAGGGATGTGATGCAGCTGTTCAGTACCTTGAAGACTGCAGGTTGCTGGATGAATGTGAAATGAGCGAAGTGGAACTGGCCCTCAAAAGGTTCTGTGTTCAATATCCTGATGCTGTGAGGGAATCTTCAGCAAAAGCCCTTCTTCGAGGTGTTGCAGCACACCATGCTGGTTGTCTTCCCCTCTGGAAATCGTTCATTGAGGAGCTGTTCCAACGGGGGCTTGTAAAGGTTGTTTTTGCTACGGAAACACTAGCTGCTGGAATCAACATGCCTGCTAGGACAGCTGTTATTTCTTCTCTGAGCAAAAAAACTGAAAGTGGCCGTACTCTTTTAACTTCAAATGAATTGCTCCAAATGGCAGGACGTGCCGGTCGGAGAGGCATTGATGAAAGAGGTCATGTTGTTCTTGTTCAGACACCATATGAGGGGGCCGAAGAATCCTGTAAAATTCTCTTTTCTGGACTTCAACCTCTCATATCACAATTTACTGCTTCATATGGAATGGTGCTTAATCTTCTTGGGGTATGTGCTTTGATGTTTCTTCTTTTGACCTTGTTATCTCAATCTCAAGCAATTTACTAGTCATGCTTTGCAGGGAGCAAAAGTTACAAGATCCTCTGACTCCAGTGATCCGAATGCCTCTCAATCAGGACGGACATTGGAAGAAGCAAGGAAGTTAGTTGAGCAAAGTTTTGGAAATTATGTTGGGAGCAATGTCATGCTTGCTGCAAAGGAGGAGCTTGCTAAAATACAAAACGAGATTGAGATTCTGACTTCAGAAATTAGTGATGAAGCTATTGACAAGAAGAGCCAGAGACTGTTGTCACACTCAGCTTATAAGGAAATTGCTGAACTTCAGGAGGAATTAAGGGTATCCCTATCAATCTTATCCTTCTGATTTTTATTTCCCCACGCTGGACTGTGTTTTCACTGTTATAGTCCATACATATGCTTATTTTATTAGTTCTACATGATTTACATAGAATAATTTTATGTTCCTTCTCAGGCTGAAAAACGCCTCCGGACAGAATTGCGGAGAAGGATGGAACTTGAAAGAATGTTTTCGTTGAAACCTTTACTGAAGGAGCTTGGAGAGGAAAATTTACCCTTTATGTGTTTACAGTTTAGTGATTCAGGTGGAGTCCAGCATCAAATCCCTGCTGTTTACTTGGGAATGGTTTATTCATTGAACAGTTCAAAAGTTAAGACTATGGTAATCTTGAGATTCTTAACTTGTCCGCTCTCTCTTCTCCTCCCTCACTTATCCCACTTGGTGGCACTGAAAAATGCTAATAGATCCTTCACTAAATTAGTAGAAGGTATTGGCTTGCTACTGGATCCTAGTTCCTTCGTAATCATATGAATGTGATTACTTGAAATCACTTAATATTTCTGATTGAAACAAATCATGCTTGTGTAACCCACAGTCTGCATCCTTTCCAGCTGGCTATCTTTTTAACGTTTTTGCATGGTTACAGCTGGCTTTTGATCATGTTCCTGGTGGAGTCTATGTTTACCAAGAAAAGATTCGTATTACACAGACCAATACAGATGACATATCAAATCCCTTATTATGGATCCAGATGTTTCACATTTTCCTTCCACATTTAAGTATAGACTTCGCTTAAAAGATCGAGTCCTTTTAATTTCACATATTTGCATATGTTACCAAACTACTTAGAGGGGAAAAGCTCATCAATTTTTGCAACTTCCTGTTTCACTTGCATTCATTCTCTTGGTTAAGATATCAGTTCTAATATTGTTGTGCACATTACAGGTTCATGACTCTGATCACTTAGCAGTAAATACAGACATGGATATTGATTCTGGTGATACTGAAAGCGAACAGGATGCTGAACCATCTTACCATGTGGCCCTCGGTTCAGACAATTCCTGGTACCTTTTCACAGAGAGGTGGATCAAAACAGTATATAAAACAGGTTTTCCAAATGTCGCTCTGACTCATGGCGATGCTTTGCCTCGTGAAATAATGACGGTGTTGCTTGACAAGGAAAGCATGCAATGGCAAAAGGTTGCAGAATCTGAGCTTGGTGGTCTTTGGAACATGGAAGGATCTCTAGAGACATGGTCTTGGAGTTTAAATGTGCCAGTCTTGAATAGTTTTTCGGAAGATGATGAGGTAAACTCAAAACCAGATGAATCGGGAATCCCCATTTTAGCATATTTTTTATTATGATGTTTTGATTTTTACAATACCTTTGGGCATTTTTATTAGCATGCAACACTGCTGTCCCTGAACTCGTACAGCAGGGACATATTAGTTGATACAAGGAATAGAAGTTTGAGAGTGGCAGTGAGGGAGGGATAAGAACAAGAAAGAGAACGAGAATGACTGAAATTATGCAAGTGCAAAGAAGAACTTAGGAGGACAAAAACCTCAATAAAGTTGATATTGTAATGTGTATTGAAATCCTAAGTTCCCTTTACAGAGCAAAGAATTTTCGGACCCTAAAATCAGTCATAGGCTTATAAATATCAAGTTTCTAGTCAATCATACTACTAAAACCTAGTCTAAATGAAACTCTATTTTAAACATGTTTTTCTTGCCAAGAATATACTAAATTCGCATTATTTTCTTCAACATTTGCTTGGGGACAAAAAAGGGGGAAAAATCATTAAGTGAATTCCCGTGGAGAAGGATGATGGTGGGTGCGGTTTTGCATCAGAATTTACCTTCTCCATATTTTCTATTTTTTTCTTTTCGTCTACCATTGCGTTCTGATTATATATATAGGTGACTGTCTGAGTTATGTCCTCTTAGAAACTCATTCTTTTGAATTAAATTTTCCTTATTTCTGGGATTGGATCAATGTTTTTGGATCTGCATATTTTGGCCTAGTATGATGAGACATGTCGGTGGTAACTGACCTTCTTTTTAGGCAAGTTCTTTGAACTTTTGAAGCATTTCGTGATTGGTCCTGTGGACCACGTAATTGATTTTATATTTCCAATCTAATTTGGTTTGCAACACTTGATAAGAAAGATTGCATATGATCCTCCAGCAATTTTTTTTTTTATTGGGTTTCGTGGATTCAGCCATTAGCATTTTGGTATAGAAACTCTAAATCTTCTTTCATGATCTATTCAAACCAGTATTTGGCCAATTGTTAAATTTCTAATTGGTCTTACCAACCCCATCTAGTATTTATGCCTCCTTGATCTCCAATAATTGCATCCTAATTTATCTAAAGAATTGGTGGGAGGGTTTGTCACTATATATAAGACGAATGCTAAAACAGTTTCTTTGTTGGAGAAAGGGAATAGGTGCTCAACTACTCATAGAATAATTGTTAACTGTTTCTACTAAAGTATACGAGTAACAAGTACTTGGGTTGCACGTTGTATGTAGAAAAATAAATCGCACACGCAATGTATTTGAAGAGAATTTCTAAAATTTGTTGATGTAAGTGATGTTATAGAAAAAAATGAAAGTTAATAAACAAGATATATACATGAATAAAATGGTAAAGAGGTGATTGATACCAAAGATGAAGACTAGGACGTCAATCAGTGACTAAAAAAGTCAATTGATCATAAAATATGTAGATTTACTTTAAAAAAGATAACAAACATAATGTGTTTATATATGTTTAAATATATATTGTTTTAAAGCAATATATGTAATATTACATAAAAAATGCAAAACAATGATTTCCAAAGTTAGATAGAATTAAGTAGAAAAATCATCAGTTGCATCAAAATAATTTTTAATAAAGAATTAAATTTATAAAATATGTTAAAGAATTAAAAAGGAAGAGAAGGATTTGTAAGTTGAAGAGTTACGACATACAGTACTTGGTAATAATAATCTAGAGTTAAAATAATGTTTGTAATAAATGTAAATAAATATTACATGAAGGGCGTTAATGTAAATGTAAAGAGTAACATAGGAAATCGAAGTTTCCCATACATTCCCCCTTTTATATATTGTAGATAAAGTTGATATTTGGTTCCATTTTTGTTCTTAGGTTTCACAATTCTCTCAAGCATATCGTAATGCTGTAGAGTGTTACAAGGACCAAAGAAACAAAGTTGCACGTTTAAAGAAAAAGATAGCACGTACAGAAGGCTTTAGAGAATATAAGAGGATTATTGACACGGCCAAGTTTACTGAGGAGAAGATACGTCACTTGAAGGCCAGATCCCGACGTCTGAGTACTCGCATAGAGCAGATTGAACCATCTGGTTGGAAGGAGTTTCTGCAGGTAATTTACTTGGGAGCCATAGAAGTTTTTATTGTTGTTAGGTTAAACACGGGGCATGTATTAACGGTTAAGGTTACCTCTTCAGAAGTTTAGTATTCAATATCAGGAAGTTTGGCTGTTGGGGTGAGAGTTTCTTAATCAATTTGTTTTTTATGAAGCTTCAAAAATTTTCCAATTTTCAAATTTAACTGATAAAACTGTCATTATCTTAAGGGCTCTCTGTAGCCCGAGAGAACTAAAAATTTGCTTTTAGAAATTGTTCACATAGTTGCAATTGCCCATATCTACGATGCTTTATCTAGTTGTACATTTTCAAAATTCTAAGAATCAATGCAAGTGTTACTCATGTCTGTTAGGGGCACCTAGGGTCCATCAATCCCTTTTTCCATTTTAGTTGTCCAGTGATAGCGTGCAACCATATGGAAAATAGATTATCATACAGACATGCTAATGTTTATGGAACTGGCTAAGAAATGGACTGTAAAAGAAACATAGAAGCATAATTTTAAAACTCGTAGCGTTTGATATACCAGCAGGATAAATTATGTTAGGTGGTGACTATGCTGGGGATTTATCAAATCTATGATTAATCTTTTGCATCGATTAACATGGTGTATTATATCATGTTTCTGATGTTCCAGATCAGCAATGTCATACATGAAATTAGAGCATTGGATATCAATACGCATGTCATTTTTCCTCTTGGTGAAACTGCTGCCGCAATCCGAGGAGAAAATGAACTCTGGTTAGCAATGGTTCTTCGAAATAAAATCTCTGGGATCTAAAACCTGCACAGCTTGCTGCTGTTTGTGGTAGTCTAGTCTCTGAAGGAATCAAGCTTCGACCTTGGAAGAATAATAGGTACTGTTATTTCTTATGGTGCAGTTTGAGTATTTTAATCTGTGTGGGTGTAAATGAAGTTAATCTCTTTGAGGTTTCTGTATATTTCAGTTGCTTTTGACATAATTTATTTATTTTGTCTGATTCAGCTATATATATGAACCTTCCACCACCGTTATGAATGTGATCAACTTTTTGGACGAACCACGGAGCTCACTTTTTGAGCTTCAGGAAAAACATGGAGTGAAGGTAATATATGTTGACTAATTGGGATATATAGGGTTTTACCTGATGTTTTACTAAATTTTGAGATGCACTCTGTAGTTGGGGTGTAACATTACTTGCATAATGTGGTGCCTACTAGTAAATCACAACATTAGTAAATGAAACATTTGGGCAAGTCTCTGTTAAAGAAGCTGGACAAATTTACAGATAATACCATATATTTCACATTGATCTTAAAGGAGACATACCGGTATATGTTATTTGTCAATGCTTTTGCATGTAGATTATAATTTCTCGAAATACATATGTGAGGTGTATTAAACAAGCATACAGGATGCATGTTGTAAATTCTCATAATATTTCTCAGCTTAAATAACTAAACAGAAGCATCTCACTATTTGTAGATCCCTTGCTGCTTGGATAGCCAATTTTCTGGCATGGAGATGCCTGGGCATCTGGTCTAACTTGGAGAGAGATTATGATGGACTGTGCCATGGATGAGTGTGCTCTTCCGATCTCGTCTTTTACGACGGACAATTGATCTTTTAGCACAGGTAATGCATAAAATGATGTGTGAGCCTGCTATGATACTATATCATAGCCTAGAATTTCTTCCTCTTAGCATCAGTGCTCTAGCTTAACGTTCTCTGTTAAATTATTGGGAATTTTTGTTAACTTTTCCGTTTATGCCTTTTTCATTGTATGTTTTGTACTTTTTTCTATTTTGGAAGGACTAACTCAAATATATATATATATATATATGTGAAATCACAGGTTCCTAAATTACCCGATATTGACCCTCAACTGCAGAGCAATGCAGTGAAAGCATCAAGTGTCATGGACCGTCCTCCAATAAGTGAATTAGTGGGATGAAAATTTGCATGCTTAGCAGATGTGCAGATTCTATTACATATTTATATCAACTTCTGATGTTATTACCTACCCGTAACCCGCCTAAGGTAATTACACACATACTATCTCTGCTTATATAAAAGATTTCCATTTTACTTTTTGGTTTAGAATTTATTTATGGCGATTGATACTATAGAATAATAATTGAAATGTGCAAATGCAAGCTGATTCCTTTCTTTTCCAACACGGGACTCCCAGGTTTCAAGCAGGCACATCTCAGCTCTTACAAAGAATGAACTTGCATGGATGTTAGGAGTGTTTGAAGATAAAATTTAAAGAAGTAAAATTATTTCTTTTTTATCAGCTCTTCAGACCCACTTTTTCCCTTAGAAGGACAACATTGACTCTTTATATTGAACTCTTACAATATTTCTTAAACAGGAAAGTGCCTCAATTGTTCTACTTTATAAACTGTACTGACCAAAGTAGAAGAATCAAACACATAGAAGCATGTATACATGTATTTATGTTTTGTGCTTGTGTCCACAGATACGTTGCCTCAGATGCCGAAAGGTGCCGCGGGTGTAGTTTGGAGGGAAATAGCTTCTGGTGACAACAGTGAAACCTAGGTAATGTTGCTTTCAAAATTAGCGGCTTCTTTTAGATTTCTCACCTGCAAAATTATACTTATTTTGAAGCTTGTTACTCATACCAATATATTGATAAGTTAATTTGATAAGCTAGGGAAATGTACATTTCGCATGTTTGAAAACATGTGTAGATAGTACAACAATATTGACCGGGGGGGGGGGGGGGGGGGGGGGGGGGGGGGGGGGGGGGGGGGGGGGGGGGGGGGGGGGGGGGGGGGGGGGGGGGGGGGGGGGGGGGGGGGGGGGGGGGGGGGGGGGGG
>CAVNYN010210744.1:0-62820 GCA_963692815.1 Nyctanthes arbor-tristis | reverse complement strand
CCCCCCCCCCCCCCCCCGCCCCCAAAAAAAAAAAAAAAAAAAAATGAATTTGCTGAACTCTACCCCTTGTGTAGTATGACTGTATGAGCACCTCTAAAAGTTTAGGCATGTGCATTTGTCTTCACACGTTCTTTAAACAAAAATAATTTTTAAATTTCTCCTAACCCAGAATTAATGTACAAATAAATGTCAGTTATGGAGATTTTTGTTGCTTGAAAATGGCCTTAATACTTTTAGTGACTGCTAAACAAAGCTCAGGTTAAACTTTTTGTGGGATACGTAATTTTTCTCTACACCCTACGTCATGTTTGGATTCAAACTCATTTATTATATTCTGTTTAAAAACGAAAATATCAACTGAAACACGAGGTTGCAGAATCTTGATACTGATTGACCTTGTGGTGTCAGATGACTCCAGTGCCACCACACAGGCCCTTCAGGCCAGCAGCAATTATTATCTCTGGTAACTATCCGACTTCAGTTGATGCTTGCTACGTATTACGTGGTGGTGGAATTTCAATTTCTAAACATTAGACAATCTGGCTACAGGGAATGTGATGAAATGAAAATGGGTACAGTCGGAGGGGTTTTGAAAAGAGTTTAGCAATACAACTTGATGTGATAATTGAGCATATTTATGTTAATTGTAATTTTGTTAAGCTGCTGCTAATCCCATCCAATTTGGTTATTTATCTCCTAAAAAATAGCACTATTAAAACGTCAAAATGATTTAACACTTGTTGCTACTGTCTTATGGTAGGTACTAGTGGTTAGTCTCACTTTTAAAACCGACCGATAAAAGATAAATAACTACTTGTTGGGCTTGTAATGCCCCCGTTTGCGTCAACAATTAATGTAATAAACGTACTAATTGTTGGTAATAGAGCGAGATTGTGATTAAATAATCTAAAAATTTTATTTTGTTGATCTTTAAAAAAAAATGAGTCTAAAAATTATTATCGTTATATTATTTAATTCAATTTTGCTGTAACTGACCCAGTTCTAAGATTCCTGTGCCTGCCAACTGTTGTATGAAAAGGGTAAACTTGACAAATAAAAACTTCGGTGAAATGCTTTACAAAATTAAATTAAATTATATATAAATTATTTTTTTGGGGGGAAAATTGAGAGGCACATTATAACCGTCATGACTGTCACAAGTCGCAATTTTCCAACTTGTGTCACAAAATCCAGCGAGCCACAATCAATTTCGGCAAATGACACTCAGACCCGTCATAATTAAACTCTAACAGGTCACAATTACATGCTATAGAATTACAGTCATACTCCAGCGAGTCACGATAACACCTTCAACGTATCATAGTGATAACTCCGGTGAGTCACAAATCATCGATCACACCACCACCACCACACGGCCCCAATTGCTAGAACTCTGGCCCCACACATTTTAGAAGAAATCAATCACAAAAAATACAAAATTCAAACCCTAATTCTAACCCCCCCAAATTTCAAACCCTAATTTGAACTACAATTTGAAGCCCCAAAACAATCTAAAAATTCTAATCAACTCAGAAAATCAGATCAAAATATTAAATAGAAATTGAATTCCAAAATTAAAATTAGATAAAAGACCCCAAAATCAAGTCCCTAATTTTGAAATCAGACAAAATTCTTAGCTATCTCACCCTCACGGTTGCATCAAGTTGTCGCGACCATCGGCGAGGTCGTGCTGACGGAGGTGGAGGTATGTGGTGACAATGGTGGTGGAACAGAGAGAGAGAGAGAGAGAGAGAGAGAGAGAGAGAGAGAGAGAGAGGAATTGGGGTGGGGGTAAGGCACTTGAGATTTCCAAAATGTGTATTTCAGACCTGATTGTTACAATCAGGTCCTTGAAGTACCGGATTTGCCTAATTAAACTGTGAAAATTATCAATGAATATATATTTTGATCACATTTTGCTACAAAAAACACACAACTCCCCGCCAAGAGAATTAACATAAAGAAATGAACTAATCGAGAAAAAATAATCATCAAAAGTGAATGAAAGGGAACTAATTTCTTAAATTACAAATTAAACTCAATCTACACCTCCAAGGAAAAAACTGTCCTGGTTCTGTTACGCAGGTGTCTGCTGCCATAGTCCGTACTAAGCAGCGGAGGATTGGGAAACACAAGAATTCCAAGAAGTCTAACAATCCCAGCTTTAACCACTAGTTATTTCCTGAACCTGCAAATCAATTGCAACCAAGTTTTCACCAAACAGACATTAAATTTACAACTCACATTTGCTGATTGTGGGTGCCCATTGGCAATAGTTAGACCAAATGATGGTATCAGATTATTGTGCCAGGAAGGTTTTTCACTGAATACCTATCTTTGCTGGGTAGCAGAATATGCCTACTATTAACTGAACAGCAACTTATTGAATCGTCTAACCCTGCCACCATTGGAAGTTCCATTGCACGAACCATTCTGGTGTGAAGGTTTCTTCTTCTTTTTAATTCGATACAAGAAATCTTCCGTGTCAAAAACATAAGTAGCCTATGACATTCCAATTCACCAAATTAGCAAACCATTCAATGTGATAGGAGACATTTCAAGATTCACAGCACATAGCAGCAAAATAGTTATGGCTAGGTTTACAAAGAAAAATGAATTGTGCTATTTGAACAAAAACACATACAAAAAATTGAACAAAACTAACACACAGTAGGATCCTGTTTTTCAACACATCACATCGCCTTTACATCAATGGTAACCACATGGGCCACATGTCCTTTTTGTCACATTGTCTATTTTTTTGTCCAATTACAACTATTCAAGAAAATTGCATAGTACTGATACTATTGTCACAATGATTTCAACTAATGTCTGATGACTCTATCTAGCTTGGTAGAGTGGTTAATGTAATTTAAGAGTTTCTTAGATCATAGTTCTAATAACTAAACCAGCAAGTCCAGTACTGTCTATGAAATACTCTCTTACTGATCAAATTACCTTGAGCGAATTGCAAGCCACCCTACATTCAAGGCCATTATAAATTATTAGTCCTTCTATGGCTTTGCATGAGGCGGATATGGTATCTCCACATGCTGGTTTCCTTATATTTCTGCAAATTTTAACCATAAGTAATACGTCAGTAACAATCAAGAAGTTCAATAGAATTTTCACGATTGCACATTACCTCTTCAAGAATACCCCGGGTTTCTCCTTTCTTCCAGGCACTGAGAGGAGATCATTATTCAAATAAGCTGCAAATTTTGGGTCCATGGAGACAGCAGTCACTTCGGGTTTATCATGCTCACTGTCCATGAGCTGTATGGATAAACGCATTGGAGATTGGAACTGCAATACAAAAATTGCGTACCATCTATTAAGTATACTTATTACAAGAAATAAAGTATTTATTACATTTATTGATATTCTGATTCAAATATGGCAAGCAAGAACATAAACCTACACATTGTATTTGATACAAGCTATCATCATGGAGAAGAAAATTTGCATTTTCCCAATAGACTGCATCAGCAAATTTTGTGGCATTTCTTAATCTTTCATATGCATATAGTTGGAGAAGTTTGTTGTCCATCTCTTCAATAGCAATTGTTTGTAACTGCAGAAAATACCACAGGGAATTGATTTGGGAATTAATTTCATAGGTTAAAACTGCAGAGACAAGCCTAGGGAAATCAATTAAAGTTAGATCACCTGCTTAATGAGTTTATAGATAAGTTTGTCAAATGTAAAGAGAAGGTACGAGTGAGCTCCAATAATAGCTCGGCAGTCGTCCTCAAACTTTGTGTTATCAGAGGAACCATTCAGGAGACTGTAAAGAGCATCCTTAAATCTGTACAAGGGATTCAAGCTTATATAAGATTTATCCCAAGGCAAAAAGACGTAAAAAAATGTGTTAATAGACTACCTAGCATATGAATCTGTTGGATTTACATCATTCGATACCCTCCATTTATTTTCAGGAGAGGATGAATGCAACTTGGCCTTCTGTATTCTTTCATACAACATCTGTCCAGGGAGGATATCTTGTTAAGGTGATCCTGGAAATGGTCTTAAAAGAATTCCCAAGGATTCAACAATATATTTTACCTGATGAAGCCTGAAAAGCACATAGAAGGAATCGTTTCCATAAAAAATACTAGAATTTTTTTCCCTCTCAACAACTGCCGCAGGAACTTTCTTCGTAAACGGCTTAACAGTCCGCAGAAGATGTCCTGAAAAAGGCAGCAGACCTTCAGTTTCATGGGTATCTGCCAAGCCTTCTGCTTCCACTTCACTCTCTGCCTTGTTATTGTTCTCATCATGGTCCACATCATCAGGCTCTTCACGGGAGCAATCTTCCCCATCAGCATCCTCACTTCCTAAAGCATTACCATTTTCAAAAGCATTCTCACCATCTGATGACCCCTCAGCACTTTCCTCTCCATCATCAGCATCAACATCAACATCATTTCCACCTCCTCCCACTTCACAACACGTTTCATCTTTTCTGGTTCTCTGCTGGCTAATGGCACATTTACTAGAATTATGTATTGCTTCAGCATCATTCTTAGGAACTGCTGTAAAATTATTCTCTTCAAGATCTCCACTGGGAGATAGTTCACCATCCTCTCGCTCACTTCTACAATGAGCTTCAGATTCTTCACGACGTCTCTGAGCTCTGATATCGTTTTGCACTACAACTGAAGATAGAGTTGTACTTCTAGAGACACCACCCTGAAGTTCAGTAATGTAGAAATGCTTTTAAAAAGTGAATTAAGTCCAAGATCTCAAAGCCCCAGCATTCATAAAACATCAGCTTCAGTTTATATCGTATAAACTCAAAACCTGTGAGGATACATAACTGTAGCTTCTGAACTATTAGAAACCGATGAAGTAAACTATGAAATTGTGATGAAGTGACATTCATATAGCTTGAAGAAAAACATGTCGAAAGAAATATGCTCCATTATCCTGATTTGTAGTTTCAAAAGATAAAAATAAGTCTCTACTTTTAGGGATGTAATTCCTTTCTTTAGCCTCCCTTCTCCGGATTCACCAGGAATATGTTTGTTTGAGGGAAATAAATTTACTAGAATTTGTCTCCGTACCACTGAAGTGTTTGGTCACACACTTGAAAGATAACCCCACAAATTCAAGGGAATGGCTGGCTAATTTGTTTAGATAAATCCTCCTTGGATAAAACCACAGCAAAAAATAACATTGCCAAAAAGTTACAAGGTAATATTTCCTTTTATTCATGAAAAGAGACGTCCCTTTGAAGCCAGAATTGATTTTCCTTGATTCCTAACATAATGCATGAAAGGGCCGTTGAACAAACTTAGGTTGGTCTGAAAATCCTTAACAAAGACGTCTACAGGATGTTCTATTTTTCCATAGAAATATATTAACAGTATCCCTCAAATGCCTGCCACATTGCCTATTCTATCAACAAAAAAAGCATGTAAACTAACTATAAATAAGAACAGTGAAAAAAGATAAAACAGTTTTGTTTATAAATGTTCTGATCACCTACAAATAGGCATGTGTGATTTTTTACGTGGTAAATCCCTCCTGAGTCCACGCGAGGAAAACTTCAGCATTCTCTACCCAGTGACCCAGTATCTTTTTTAGCCTTAAGCCTAAAAAATGTATAAGAAATTAGCTTCCTGACGTCACTCTTTTTGTTTGTGAAAAGCTAATTGCTCGCTATACTTTGAAGTTATATGTCAAATTAAAGATAAGTCGCAATAAATAGTTCTAATGTTATCAGCTCAAATATTTACATAGAGAGGAAAGAATGCTTCAACTTGGTGGCCAGCTGCAAGTTTAAGCTGAAACAGAAAAAGCAAGGACGATTTGAAACAGGGCCATCTTGTTTTGCAAAAGGCACAAGAAATAATTTTATTTGTTGAACCTGAAAGAAAATTTCTAACTTTCCAAGGAAAAGATGGTAATACGGAGGCAGAAATACCATAATAAACTAGTAGCAAAAAAACCAAGAGCACGAGAGAGAGAGAGAGAGAGAGAGAGGGTTGTTAACATGGTGAATGTGAATATCAAAAAGTCAATATATCCAGCAACTCTCAGATACCTTAGATTCTTCACTGTGCATCATTTCTAGCCCACGTTCATCACCGGCACAGTTAGCTCCAGATGGAGAAGCAAATGAAACTAGCAACAGGGAAATTTATATTAGAAATCTAACTGTTTATGAAAAGGAAGATGTAAAGGATAACTAGATCTGCTGACGGAACAAGAAAGGGGGGAAGATTAAATTCAAAACCATTGTGTGAATTTGAAGCATTTTCATCATTGACACTCTCTGCTTTAGCAGCAATTGGAAGGACTTGCTCCAAGCAAGTAGCCTGTTTTCTGGACCCATTTGCAGCTCGTATCACATGGTCACCTAACTGCACACTCCCCTTAGGGGCGTTTTGCATGATATATCACTCTCACGAGCAACATAGTCAACATCATGAGAACCGTTGCTTTTAAAGCCATTTTCGCTAATTATCATGGGTGATCTTCTGGGACAAAAAGGAACATTTTCATTCTCAGTTCTGGTATAACTGGATGGGTTACAACTTATTGAAGCAGCTTCATCATCTGGACTTCCATCCCTTTCACCAATATTAGAAACATGATTGCTAGCCTTCACAACATTGTCAGGGACCTCTGGACCTGGTGTACGGAGAGAAATACCAAGGAGCGGTTCGAGGAACGTTGTCCAGATCCTCATGACTTTTTGACACTGTTCAGGGGTACAAACTTCTTTACAAGAATATTTGATGAGCTGATACAGATCTTCATGGATGTCTGGATCAGTATACTCAAATTCCATGTGAGGTTTATTAAGTTGTCTATGTCGAGCACCAATAGATAGAAGCAGTTCATCTTCTTTAAAACTCCTCTCACTAATCTCCTTGATCTCAGCCAGCAGCACTGGGTGGGGATAGAAACAAAAATGTATTAGTTAAGAAATGTAGGAAAAACTAGAACAGGGGGAAGAAAAAAAAAGGGAACGAAGAGAATGTGATTTCAGCAGTTCAGATTGCTCTATCTTCAATTAATGTCAGATTTCGGCTACTCTGACTTTAAATGCCAAGGATTTTAAATCTAGAGATCCCCTCTTTAAAACTGCTTAAAAATGTAACAAAATTAATAAATTTAAAAGTTTAACCAATATTTCATTTTCACATCACGCATCAAAGTAGCATATTTCTCCTTGACCATATATGTTCAAATAGTTCTAAAGAAGAAAAAAAGCAAACAATGTGTTTGCAGAGATTCCGATTTGTATACGAGCAATCAATTTTATATGAAATTTCTATCTTTGCCAATGAGGAATTTATTCTTTCAATCTGAAATAGAAACACAATCTCGGGGTTCTTTTAGTTGCTAGAAGATATAAATTTATGTTACAACATATTTCGTATTCTGAATTTATTTTATTTGACCATTGAAGAACCTGAGTCAAACCTCCATGTAGATTATGAAATGAAAAGAGCCACCTTCTTGTAGTCCATGGGAGAATTGAAGTGCTGTTTGAATTGAGGTGATTTCTTTTTGTTGCTTCTCTTCTTTTTCTAATTTATGGACCACATCATTGAAGAATGTCCTTACCAGGAAATGATGGAACCCATAGGACGGAGATCGAGTGATATCTTCATTGTATGTAGAAGTCCTGATCTAGATTATCTTTCTATATTAGAATTAGAATAGGAATGAACGGCCCTAATCCATCCCTTGGCATTCCTGAATGCTATGAAGGAATAGATAGACATGGACAACTGATAATTGGCTAATCAAATCCCACTTAGCAAGGAGTGCGGGTATGCAATCTTAAATGAGCTACTACTGACTGCTTGAGCAAGAGGAGTTAACTCCTTTTATGCCTCTGAAGGTCCTTAATCAACCCCTTAATACCCTATATGTGGCTAAAAGATGTCCCTTCTCATTATGGATATCTCTTAGGCCCTTTGATGAGTATATGTCAAGAATAAATTAAATCCTAGCATGAATTTTTAAGGTACACGATGAATAGAAGTCTCAAAAGCACAAGAAGCTGAAGGTTGCTAACACTGATATATATGAGTCTAACCATCTATCCGATTTGTGTTCAATGTTGTGGAAGTGAAAGCACATGAAGTTTCTGGAATGAGTTGTTCGCTCAAATGAAATCAATTTCCAACACACAATACTAAACCAATGTTGAATAGAAAGAACTTAGTTCAAAGGAAAATATTAATTTTCAATTAAAGAAATAATTAACTAAAAGGAGACACCCAAGTTGGTTTCCAAAACCCTAGCTCTAGGGTATAATTCCCCTCTTCTACAGTACCATTGCAATAATATTCCAAAAAATGATAATAATAATAATAATAAATAAATAAATAAAATAATAGCTAATTAGTGACAATCACAAATTTCATATCTTCTTAAATATATCCACGAATCATTCAACTTCTCTCTTCATTATAATATATATATATATAAATAATTTCTCATTAATAATGATAATCAAACATGCTTTAAAGATGTCATATTAAATTTGCACGAATCATAATAATTCACCTAATGAAATGCTTCCAAATTTGCAAATCAAGATGTTTGAAATCCATATTTAAAAATCATGATAAGTACAGAAAAGCGGGGTGGCCTAGAAGGTAGGTAACTGGGCAGTCACCTATGGCCTCCAAACAAAAAGGGCTCACAGAAATCAAGACCAGATCTTGAATTTATACTTCAAACATAAAATAAATATATGTAAGTCTAAACTAAACATAACTCGACCGTAGCTTAGTTGGTAGGGTGATCAATTGTAATTTGGAACCTTTCTTAGGTCACTGGTTCAACTCAATACACCCAGAGAATTTATTATTATGATTTTTCTTTTTTAAGTTTAGTGCTTTTTTCCCTTTATATCAACAATGGCATAATGAATACCAACCTGATATCAAAATTATTATGCTTTAGCCATTCTGTCTTTGAAAGGTTTCAATTAATTTTTTTAGATAAATATCAATCCTGCAATGGGATTTAGTGCTTCATTGAGTAGGCTTTTGCAAGTTCTAAAAAAAGAAAAATGTGTCTAAACTTTTTTACATTTTTTTTCAAAACGTAGACTACCAGTCTCACATTAAAATTTTAGTGCATGTTTTATTCAACCTTCGGAAGTTTTACAATTATATTTTTTACACATGAAAGTCAAGTGCATAACCTGTTAAAATCGGTTTGAAGCCTAATGCCTCCAATAAATTTTGGTTTATGCACTGACCTAAGGTCCCCCAAAATCTCATGCCCGCCCCGGTAGAAGACTCGGAATTTTTTTTTTTTAAGGGATAATTTAAAATGGGAATTATCCATATAACCATTTGAAAAAGTGATGTTTCTCTAAGAGATAAAAGGGACTACAAATAAAGGTAAGATATATGAGACAAACAGATTTCGTCTTACACACGCAAGCAGTCAAGCTTTATCCGCATAATATGCATTTCAAAATCAATCATTTAATAGAATTTGATTTTCGATAACTTCCATAGCATAGACGATTGTGCCAAAATGAGTATCATATCAGCCTAAGTTACCTTTAGTGCTCAAGCTCTTTGCATCCTGCTGTTTGAAATAGAAGCTGCGATGGTCAAGTGATTTGTGGTAGTTCTTAGCGTAAATTTCAGCCCAGACTTTATTGAAGTCCGAGCGACACCTTGCCCATTCTTCTTGTTTCTGCTTCAATCGGGTTAATACAATTGGCAGGGCCATCGGTGCATTCTTCCTCAATACATCCATGACATCAAGCCCATGGTCACCATATAAACGCTCAATGCACCGGAGGTCAAGAGCTGAGAAAGAAAAACAGAGAAATGAGCAATATTGACCAGACAGTTAAAATAAATAGAATTATCAGGGACTTGTCACCTTATACCTGTTAAGTGATCTTCAATACGAATTGAGCTGTCTGTGCTAAGTTGGTTATCATTGAACATGTCTAGGAGTTCTTCAATATGCTTTGTCGTTACATTTGCAGATTCTAACAGCATGTCAAGTTCAAACCTTGCATCATGAAAGAGAAATGTAGCAAACCTCAGATTAATCATGTTTCAAAATAATAGGAAAAGGCTTGATTTTTATGGAAATTCTAATTAGGCCTAATTTTTACGATACTTCTTAGTTTGTTTCCCCGCACCCTATACCATATTCTAAGGAATTTTATCTTAATCAGATTTGGATATGTTGCTCCCTGATCTTATGCCGACATTTTTTTCCTAGTTTGAATAATGCTATTTATCTAGATTGGACACCGGTCTCTAATTTGGTTACCATTTTTCATTGAGAAATGAGTAGATATTTATAAATAGACGAAAACATTCACCTCCTCAAATTCCAAGAAGGAAATTCCAACTAGATTAAAGACCTGTCTCCTGTTTGAGACAAAAAGCAATATTCTCCCAGTTTAGTTGCTGATATTTTTCCTTGTTTACTTTGAGTGATATTCTATAAATAGGAGAATTACTGACATAAATGGTGGAACTTTGCTATATCATTTAGTATATTGTGTGTTCCATTTATGAGAAAGAGTTTCTTCACTAGACATGCACAGAAGATGTAATTTTGGCCAAGCTCCATATACATAAAAGATTAAGAACATTGGTATAGCAAACTTAAATTATTAAACAACACAGAAAACTAAACAATTGGAGCAGAAATTTGGAAATGAGCATGAAATGTCAATATATGAATTGTTTCATTATTTGTTATTTCCAGGTCTTTTCGTTGCATTCACTTACAACAAGAAGACAAATAGTAAAGAATTTGAAATAAACAATAGTCCGGTCAAGTTCATAAGCATCAAAGACTAAGAAAATTGCTACTAAAAAAAAAAAGGCAGAATTTTTATCCAAACCACAGGAAACAAAAGAATTGGAGAAAAGGGAAAGATAAACGGTGATGAATTTGAGATTGTCAACATTCATGTGACAGAAAGCATAAAAAGTTTCTAACCTATCATCCTCACACCGAAACAAGCTTTCTTCATATTGGTTTTTGCGCATGTGTTTGAAAGAGTAATCTTCACTTCCTGATGTGACGGACACCCACTCATCATTCAGCACTACATTGCCAATTTCTGTTCTGTTGCTCACTATAGGAATTGGATACTGTCTTGGAAAGACACCAGATATAAGTTTGCTTACAGGAATATTCAAATAATAAAAATTTAAACAACTAAACATACATGCTTTGGAAGTAGTCGGTAGCTTGGAGTGCAGCTCTCACAGTTAGAGAGATCAAGTTCTTGAATGGGTTTTGCCAAATACTTATCCTTACTTACATACACAGATATTTTCTGTCCTGCAACATCTTTACTGGTAAAGGGAAGATTTCTATGATATCTATCTTTTTCTCTATTTTCACGGTCTTTCTTTTCTCTATCTTCCCTTTCATGATCTTGTTCTCCATCTCTATCCTCAACCTTCAGAGACCGGAAGATGTGTTTATTGTTCCGCAGGCAACCTGCAATAATGCAGTGTCCTAAAATCAGTAAAATATGTGCCTGCCATCATAATCTTGTTCTTGAAGCAACCAAGAAGTGGCTCAATTTTGAGATCAATCATTGATTGTACAAGGGGCCACTGTTATGTAGAACATCTACTTTCATCTAAAATAAGCATAAAAGACCACCAAGAAACAAAGCCTTAAAAAGACAAAATCTCCCGCTGGAAATCCTTTACAGGAGAAAGTCAGAATGTGCATAAGCAGAGCAGAGAACCAAAGCTGGATAACAAGCAACTAACCAGTCTTCTCAAAGTACGTTCGAAATTCTTCGGACTCTTCCATAAGGTCTGGATGTGCTCCAAGTAAACTAGCCACCTGGTCAAATAAAATCGTTCATATGATTAGTGGACGTCACCAAGCATGTAAAAATAAAAGTAAATGACTTGTGGCTCCCAATTACTTTCAAATCTTTATGTAGACATGATATGAGAATGCACAGAGCTTTATTTAGTTCATCAAGATGAGTTGGGAACAAAGGTGAAGCATAAGACAACTCATGAGATTCACTCCTTTCACTATGGATAATCCTATGTTATGTAGCACTAGAGATGCAGTCTAGGTGGCAACTAATGTCGTATGAAATGATAAGTGAAATTAATGCACTAATAAAGGACCACTTGATTCAACTTATCATTTAATAACACTTTGAAATAGTGTCAATCACCAGTGGTGCTAAATAACATCACTCTTTCACTATACTAAAGATGCCACGGCTATACACATGTTTTAGCTATCATTTTGCATATATTAGTGTTCATAATATCTTCTATTGGTACACAACAAAGTGAATAATTTATCAGTTTGACAATAAAAATTAACCCAGTAGCTACTTATATAAGAGAAAATAAAAATAAATATCAACTAAATAATTGGAGTATACGTTTCATTTGGTAATAAATATTCTGAAAGAGTAAACAAAATATGGAATACTAAAACTTTGAAAATCATTATCAAAGAATTTGAGCAATTTTATTTTATAGAATTTTTTTATTTTAAAATTTTTAGGCGATTTTAAGAGACGATATGTTTATAAATAGAATTTAATTGTTAAAGTTCATACTGAGATCTTTGATTTGACATCAATATTGCATATTTTTCAACTTCAAAATAATCTCTTAATTATCAAAAGAACAAAAATAAGTAGAAACTTTTAATTAGAAATCATAATTTAAAAAAAAGAAAAAAAAAAGAAAGAAAGAAAGGAGCTGGACGCTGAAAGTGTGAACAGTGGTTGTCCAACTTCCTCTTTAATTAAGTATCAAACAAACATACAAAAAAAAAAAAAAAAAGAAAAAGAAAGAAAAAGGAAAAAGTCAACCAAATACTGAATAGTAAAAACAAAGTGTCTTTTTTCGAAGTTTTTAGATATAATACAACTCTTTTAATTTAATATTATAGGACACTTAGATAGAAGTTAGATAACCAATTAAATTTATCAAACTATAATAATATTATCATAGTACTAGTTGTATACCCATGAGTTGCACAGAATAGAATAATTAGCCAAAAAAATGCGTGGTAATTTGAAAAACTAAATAATCATAATTTTATGGCGCACTACTCACTCATATACATATGTTACTAATATAAATAAACAAAATCAAATTGAAACGTATAATATTTTCACTTGACACAAAACTAATTAAATTGTCATTCATAGAACAATACTCTTAATTAATAAAAATGATAATGAGGAAATTTCACAAAATTAATTTCATGTTGAGTATGTAAACTAAGAAACCATGGAAAAAAGAGCATACGAAATTTATACAACTCCAAAATTACCCTATACCCACATCCTTATTCAATAGGGTGTGGATGATATTCATTTATCAAAATAAATTCTTTTCCACATTTATTCTCTATCATATATTCTTGGAAAAATTATTTTTTGTATTTCCTGAAACAAAGAACATACATTCTCTAAGAAATCACTATTCAGTAAATCTATTCTAAAAAATCTAAAGTACACAGTCTCCTATTACGAAAGACCCAAAGGAAGCAATATTACAACAAATAATAAATTTTACATGATTTATCATTTACCCATAACATTAATTTTTAACTACTCTCCGCTCTAAAAAGAATTAAAAGAATTTTTTATTTTTATTATACATCATTATCGTCAAATATTATTTCTATTATATCCTCCCAACTTAAATTTTTATCAATATAAGTTCCCAGAAAAAATATAAATAATAAATTAAGTAATGTACTAAACATATAGCCCTATGTTTTATGACGTGTGGTTTATCGTATTGAATTAAAGTAAAAGTTTTAAAAGAGATATAATTTTACTTTATTATTATATTATCAATCTCACGAGTAGGCATTTGATCTAAATGAGAAAAAATCCCAATAACCCAATACTTGAAATTTGTTTATCAACTCTTAGAATTCTAAATAAATATTAAATCTTTGAAGATAGCTTAAAAACTAATAGAATAGATATAACAAAAATTAATGGATAAGAAATAGCATATTATATATGAAAGAAAAAATATATAAATTTTTATATATTATTATAAAATAAAATATAATAATAGTAAAATGTAACTAATGGATAAGTATTACTACTAAGATTATTATTATTATAAAAAAATAAAATAAAAGAAATATAGAAAAGTAGGATGGTGTTTTGGTAGGAAAACTTGCATATAACTCCTATTCTACTTTAATATATATAAGATATGACTCGAATGAACTAATTTGACAAAATTGAGATGTCGGAGAAAAATAAAGAGTATAAAGGAAAACTTGAATCTAAAATTTGTGAGGCGATTTTACAAACGATATGTTTATAATGCTCTTCCGATCTGTTTAACAAACCTGTATTGCATATTTTCGACTTTAAAATAACGTCCTAATTATCAAAAGATTAAAAATAAGAAGGAAAGATTAAGTAAGGACCCAAAAAAATAAATGAAAATGATATCACTGTAGGACTTAAACAAACTAATTTTAAAAAATTGGGGTATTAGAGAAAAGTAAAACTTTCAACTAAAATCTTTGAGGCGACCCTAAGAATTATGTGTATATATTTTTCTCTCACTTGTTAACCCATATTAAAGGTCATTTTGAGATATTTGACACCTATACTGTATATTTTTCGACTTTAAAATAATGTCTTAATTATCAGAAGAATAAAAATAAGTGGAAACTTTTAAGTAGGAACTCAAAAAAGGGGGGAAAGGGAAAAAAAGGGAGGACGACAAAAGTATGAATAGTACAATTCCAACCAACACTTTTAATATAGGTAGGATTGTGCACTTGAAAACTTGAATTCGTATCTTGCATGCGTAGATTGACTATAAGAATGAGGTTCCTCCACTGTATTCAAATGGAAAGTTCAACGGTTAAATAAAAGATCATGAAGCCTTAAATAGATACTTAGGGGTGCACGGAGGTTATTTTTTTCAAGAACTGATTTTTATGAAGAAAGTTTGGTAACAAAAGTTGGGGAAAGCAATTGTTAAAATCATATTACTTTGAGAATGTGTGGTTGGAAGTGAGTGCAGATAAAATTGATTTTGGAAAATTCACTACTAGGGCTTAGTAATACTAAGTTAACTAAGAATATTGATAAAATATGAATTATTATATTATGTAATATAAATAAGCCTGTAGCCTAGATATAAATGCAAAGTGATATACTAAAAAGACCAATCCTGTCATCAAGTTCTAACTTTATCAACTTTCTGGAAGTATTAGAAGAATGGAGTTGGCAATTGGCACCATGGGCATGCAGCTGGATTTCACTGTTTATGTATTTATTAGAGTTTCTGTGGGTAAAAGCAAAAACAATAACCTGAAGTTTTCTTACTCTGAAAACCATTCCAAGAGTAAGGTAAACATTGAATGCTAATAATGAGACCAAGATTGCAGACGAATCTTGCCACATCTTTATCAGCTTAAGTTTCTAGGACTTGAGTGTAAGTGTCTGTATGCGTATCTCTAGGAGTCATATTCTTAAGATTTAGACATTGGTACTAGATACAGCTTATAAACTCAAAACTAGTCTACAGTTTCTGTACTAAAAATTAGAAATGCATTTTTAAGGTATATACAGAATCCTTTTCCTGATTTACAGGATTCAAGAAGGATCCTGTACTCTTATTGTTTTCATGTGCATCTGACACAGGTGCTTCACGTGAAATAGAGAGTCCAAGCAACATAAGTATCACCATCTAATCCTATGGAAAGTCAAAAGAAGAGAAGATTTTTCAACTGGAAGAGGGGAACTAGTTTACAGTATAACCAACAAGTTCCAGAGTACTCAAAGGAAAATTTATAAAAGCAATGTTTTACGAGACAAATGTTGTGCTGTCAACAATTTTAAGTCCAGCACGAGCAGTGCGAGAAGAAGATTGGTGCACCAACCTAAAGAAGTATTGGATAATGAGAACCCCCCCTTCCGGCGGTCTCTTTATCGAGATGAATTCAGTTGTTTGAGAAATTTTCTTCTATTTGGAGATTAGCACAATATTGAGCTGAAACATTTTTCAAACCAAAGCAAATTTTCAATTTGGTAACCAACTTATTACTTCAACCAGTAGATTCTGTAATTCAGGAGATGGTGCTTATTACATGAGGATTTAGGAGGGCATGTGTGAGTGCAAATAGTGCTAAAGCATGAGGTTTAAATGTGCCTTCATCATCTGAGGGTAGAAATTTAAGCTTATTTATCCGGAGCTTGATAACAAATTGAAATAACAGAATGCAACAACTTATTAGCTAAAAAAAGTTGTCATGAAGCCAATAGAAATAGTCAAGGTAAGGAGGAAACTCGTCACCAGCATCTGAAACTGTGCCCTTGTGACGAACTTGCTGTCATAGGAGCGTAGGCAATCCAAAAATTTCTCATAAGAATCAGGATTCTGTAATCTTTCCTTTACTTTCTCGCAGAAAGCTGAGACTGGGTCCTGCATACCTGTGCAAACATGAGTAGTTAATTTACAGTATTTGCTTTAAACTAGTTATAGTACAGGTATGCCATACTACCAAAGCAAAACCATCCATGCACAGATTCCATAAACAGCTGCATTCTACAAGTATATGAAATTGGAAATTTCATCTATTAAAAGAAACTCAATCGGTTTTAGTACAGAGGTACTCAATGATTGGAAAATGAAATGGAAGCAATCAAATCTCGACCGAAATGGTATTAATCTAAGAAATTTGTTTCAACAATAAAATGAAAAAAAATTCATGCTTATGATTATGATGAAAAACATCCAACTGCCCACTTCTAGACCATCAATCATCATATGTAGGCATTTTGGATTGTGCTTACCAATATCTTCAGTATCTTCCTACCTGAATGAAACTGGTCGGCCATAGAATCATCTGCCTGAGCAGATTTTCGCTTATCATCATGTTCCAACTCTCTTTCATCTCCATCTTCTCTTCTTTCCTTTTCCTTTTCAGCGCATCTCCACTGCTCTGGATTAGACTGATTGAAACTAAGTTCACAATCAGCATGAGAAGCTTTGGACTTCGAGAAGAAGCAAGCAGAAACATTATAAATAACCTTTAATAAATTATAAATTGGGGAATCACTACCAAGTATCTACCTTTTCAACATGCATAGGCTTTGCCAGGCTCATGGGAGAGCTTCTATCATCCTGGCGAAGGGTGTGGTTTCTAGCAGATTGAGAATAATGGAAGGAGAAGGCACCAGTAGTATCAGGCAAAAAATGAGTGAACTCGACAAGTAGGTCCGGATGGTTCTGAAAAAGAGCAGCAACCTAGGAACGAATTTGAAACAATAAAAAACTGCCAAAATCACTCCTTTTACAAAAGATTTTAAACAAAAACTGCAATTTGAATTGCAATAAACATACCTCCTGATAGACCTCAGTTATTGACTTGTTTTCATTTCTATACAAATTCAAAATGTCAAGAAAAGTTTTATACACATGATCCTGACCTTGAAATCTAATCTGCAATTATTCAAAACTTATTTCAGAATGAAAATTTTCATCAACAAAGGAAGTTCAGCAACAACATAATGCTTTTACAGCTGCACCTTAATTTTGTTAACAAAATTGATTGCTTCTTCAAACTCTACTGGCTTCTTTTTCAGAAGTGGTTCTTCCTCAAATGGGAGGGTGATTTCATATCCCTTTGGCAAAAAGGTATTAAATCCCAAAATTAAGTCTCGATGCCCTTTAAATAGTTCCTTGACTCTCTCTATCACACCAGATGTATCAATTCTACATGCATACCACAGAATACTCAATACCAGCATAGAATAATTCACATTAAGAAAGTAAGCGAAGTATCAGCTATAAATTGTTAGGAACAAGTAAAACGAAGAGCAAGATTCAACCTTTGAGACTTGAAATCTTTCATGACTTCAAGAAAATCATCATATTTGTCCCTTTTGTCTTGAAAAATATCCTTCACAGCTTTGAGATATGTCAATGCATCATTTGTTGTTAGTTTCTGTGCACTGCTTACACTTGACATCTGGCCTTGCCCAGACCTTGATTGCCCCAAAATGAAACTTAAATCAAACATAATAGCGATGAATATCAATGGTCAAAATGCAATATTCCGAAGCATCAACTACAAGAGCTGACAGACGTCTTAAAAACCAGAATTCACAACGCAATAATATTTATAGCAGGATTGATATTACAACTCCAAAAAGTGAGATCCATAAATCCTTATCTTTGTACAAATCGCATTGGTGAACCATACCAGAATATAGGAAAATAGCCAAGGGGTCGATAATAGAAGTAACTGGTTGTAACCTTCAGAAAGTTTGCCATATTGGTAATGAAGCTCAAATATAAGGATACTTCTAATGAATTACTTAGTGCAACCAACCTCATTTTATAAAAAACCAATTTTTTCCAACTGAAATGTTGACAGTAAACCATGCCAAAAAAAGCTTGCTGAGTGGAAAAATGCATAAATTCCATTTAAGGAAGGAAGACATAGACATAAAAGACTCACGGTTCAGCACGCGAGTTAACAGGGCGCTTGAGCTGAGAACTGGTGGGCACATCCTCTCTAGACCGCTTCATGTTTTCACCCTTTAATTTCTTTCAGTTGTCAACAGATCATGATTTATTCATCAATAGAATAAATAATCCTGTCACGAATAAATGATCAAAAGTATTAAATTAAACTCAATTAAACGAATGTCATTAGCAACGCAGATCTAATTAGCTGCGAATAAGAAGTAATTAACATACATAATTAACCATAATCCATACCTCTAACGCAGATCACCTCCAACTTGTGTTATCACGTCATAGAATCCTAAAACTGAAACAAAACACACAAAACTAGATTCACATTACTTAAAAATCACGAAACGCACAATTGAACAATCAAAAGAATTTCAAAAAAAAAAAAGAAGAAAAAAGCTTGCGATTTACCACAACTCCTTAAGCCTCTGCAAATGAACAACGAACAAATGAATAGCAAGGTACAGAATTGGTTTTAACTGTTTGCATAAAAATATATACCAAAAAGGCAATACGTATATAACACAAATATACGTATATACTTATTATTACAAGAATCAAAATTTGAAGCTTAATTATCCCTCTAACAGAAGAGTTATGCAGATAGGGAGATTATAAGAGAGGAGGGAGAGACTGTGTGCCGTTGTATGTGGTTTTATGTTTGATATATGTCATGGGGATTGATACAAAAAGCACACTGCTTTTTGCATACACAGGGAGAAAACGATGGTGAGATTTTACAATTTCCTTTCTTCTTTCTTTTTTTTTTTTTGTTGGCTTTTTCTATTTTGGGGACAATTCCAAAAATAGCGAAAATTAACTATCTATTCACTAGAATGTCAGAAGACATTAAAAGTGGCAAAACTAGCGAGATTTTTTTTGGTTTAATAGACACTTACCAAATTTTCTAAGAAAACATCACATCTCCCTTTATGGAGCTCAAACTGTCACGTGGTTGCACAATATTGAGAGTTTGAGGTAATGGTTTAGATTATTATAATGATTTTAAACATTTTCCTCAAATCCCCAACCCCCAATATTATGCAGCAACGTGGCAGTTTGAGCTCCATAAGGGGAGAGGTGATGTTTCCATAGCTGGATCGCACTTTTACCTTGACATTTTTTTAAAATTATTCCAAACAGCCTAAAAATTTGTTTCTTTCCCCCAAAAAAAAATAATAATAATAACAACAACAACAAAAAATAAAAAATAAAAACTAAGATCAAGTCCCTTCATTACTCAAATTTTCAAGGTCAAGTTCTTCAACTACTCAAATTTTCAAGGTCAAGTGCCTTTATTTATCAAACAAGGGAGAGGAGAATTCCAAATCTATACCTAAGTTTGCAAATCATTTTCGCGTCAGAATTTTGAGCCATTTTCTTACCAAAGCATCTTCCAAATAATGAATAATGTAATTCAATCTGTTTAAATATTTAATTTTCATTTTTTCAAAATAAATAATTTCTTCAATTTTTCATAAATGCAAAATTGAGCTCTAAATTTCAGTTGGACATCACAAGTTCAAGTTGTAGATTTATCAGCATAAAGTCATACGACTGGCTTGGCAAAATGAATATCCCTCAAGTATCGTAGTTGAGGTTGGGAGGAGACTTTGAAAGGAAGACACAATGAAATTTGTTATTCTCATAGAAACCTAGTAATTCACATTTAAGAAAGAGAAAAGTGATGTCTTTCTTGAAATCAATTCAATGAAAGATCCAGGGTTTGAATTACACTTACTCTTCCCCTGTTATCCCTCCACTCCCTCATCTCCTCTTGTATAAAATAAAAAAAAATAATTCAATGAAAGATCAGAGAAAATAATAAACTAAAATTTGACTAAAAAATTCCATGACAAAAACACAAGAAATTACACAAAGATAAAGAGATGGTTGGAAGTGCTTGACTTATTGGCTAGAGGAAAAGGGAGAATTGAAACCCTAAAAATGTAAGTAGAGAGGCACGCGTTTGTTTTAGTCCAACCACAGAATTGTTACATTACAATTTTTTAATAGTAAACATATATTCACATCCCAATTTTTATTAATTACAACGCACATTAATTGCAATTAATATCTTTTAACTTCACAAATTTTTATATTTAAGTCCTTAACTTTTTTATGTTATAGTTTTATCTATAATTTTCCAACAATTACTGCATCTTGTATTCAATTATAGTTTCCTTTTAAAATCACGTTAAAAGAAACCTTACGTATTTTAAACAAGTGAATGGCTACAAAGATAAACCTACAATTATATATTTTCTTATTCTTATGATTTTGAAGTCCATTTGCAAAATTTTTCAAACGACACTCATTAAAAAATATGGAGAGCATAATGTCATGAAGAAAAAATAACAAACAAATAAATATTAACACAATAATTGGACACACCTTACTTTGATATTATAAATATTTCAGAATATCAAACAAGCATGGAATGGAATACTATAATTTAAAAATATCTTCTCCATTTTTTTTTTTAATACAAGGGGATGTGGGGGGATTCAGGAAGGCCCAAGTGTAGTATGAACGCGGGACCTCCAGCACGGAACGTTAGCATCTTAACTACTAGAGTACAATTCGAACTACATAATTTAAAAATATCATTTGTGAATTTCTTCTTCAAATATAACATAAAATTAAATAATGGAAATTCAAGAAAAGTGAACTACATCGTCATGTTAACAATTTGAAAAAATTTTTATTCCTATAAACGATGCAAAAATTGTAATTGTTTTAGAGTTATGAGAGCATGCTTTTAACTCTTTTTAGTTTACAATTTTCTAAAACCAAGTCTTGAACAACGTTGTTATTAAGTCTGTATGAGCATACACTTTTGTTCAAGGAAAACTCGGTTTGAAAAGTGCGAAATATGGATATGTGGTTCTAAAGGTAAATATATAAATTATAAAATATCAAAACCAAACACATAATATTTTAATTAATTGTTTCACAAGATGCAAAACAATCAATTTTTATATCATATATGACAATATCATGTGAAAGTAGTAGCCAATTCTATTTGATTTTGAGCATCAAGTTCTCTCTATTTATGTCATGTATGCATATTTATTATTTAATTATTGAAAGAACTTAAGTGATTTTTTTTTTTAACTAATAGAACTTATTGAATTCATATATAGATATATACAAGCGGATCGAATTGATCAAAATATGTAGTCCTCAAAAATGATGATAACATAAATTCACTTAGAAAACTTATTATTTAATTTAATTTGATAGAGAAAATGAACTTGAATTGAAATTAATCATGTAAGATCAAACTGGAAAATTATAAAACTATAATAAATAAATCATATAGTATATATAACTCTATTTGAAAAGAGTTGTGCTATTTGAACAAGAAGGTATATAAAAAGTTTAGTAAAACATACACATCTTATTTTTTAACACATTCACCTTTCAATCAATAGTAATGACATAGATCACGTGTTTAATTATTTATCAATTTTTTTGTACACTTTTTGTTCAAATAAAATTATTTATTTAAAAATTAGAACCAGTTGTTGGTTAACCAACCCTATGGTTTGGCCCAAGATATAAAAAATTAGGGTCTTTTCACATTTACCTGCATAATTTTAGAAAATTCTATATAGTTGATAAATGTTTTAAATTTCAAAAATATTATGTAACATACTGTGTTACACAGGTAACAAGGTATGTTACTTTTTATTTTTTCTAACATTTTTATTATTTTTTCTCTTTAATAAATATTTTTTTAATACCCCACCCCCTTTCCCTAACCCCCAGATTCCGGTCGATGTCTAGTCGATCACTAGCTGCCCACCGATCAGCCACATTCCACCGGTCCGGTGACCTCAGCTGGAATTTTTTTCTTTCTTTCTGTTTTTCCTTTTACGCTTTTTTAATTTTTTTTTCTTATTTCCCTTTTTTCCTTTGTTTTCTCTCTTTTCTTTTTATTCATTTTTTATTTTTAAATTTACATAGTATCAATTCTTTGACATTTTAATTCATATAATAAATGATGTTATATTATTTTAATATAGGTTGTTAACATACCATGTTCAACAAATAACATAAATTGTTATACAAATAACATAACTTGTTAAATAAATAACATAGTTGTCACACAAAACATAGTTTGTTGTACAAATAACACAAATTGTTTAATAACACACATTGTTACACACATAATATATCTTATTACAGAATAACAAGACTTATAACACAAATAACATACCTTGTTATATAAATAACATAACTTATTTCGCACATAACATATGCTGTTATGCAAATAACATAGTGCATTACACATATAACATAACGAATTGGACAAATAACATAGTTTGTTATGCAAATAACATAAGCTGTTGCAAGCAATGAATCATTAAAACAAATCTAAAAAATATTTAAATAGCTGTATATAAGTCTTATGGTCAAAAACATAAAAAAATAAATTATAAAAAAATTGGAAAAAGTAGAAAAATAGAAAATCGTAAATTTGAAGGCTTAAATGACCTCGGATGGCCGAA
The DNA here is from genome assembly GCA_963692815.1 of Nyctanthes arbor-tristis. Taxonomy (NCBI): domain Eukaryota; kingdom Viridiplantae; phylum Streptophyta; class Magnoliopsida; order Lamiales; family Oleaceae; genus Nyctanthes; species Nyctanthes arbor-tristis. The sequence continues at coordinate 39,812 of CAVNYN010210744.1, read as the reverse complement.
AACTTATGTTGCTCATCAACCTTACAATAAACTCGTCGTTCCGCTTCCAAGAAAATATTATATGCTAAATTCTACACCGAATGCCAAAACACTCAAATTTCAACCCGATTTTTGGTCTAATTCTCTCGATCCATTATGTCATGTGTTTTATATTAGCTTGTTATAAAAAATAATCTAGATTTTTTAATAACATAAATTATTACAAATGAACATAGCTTGTTACAAAAATAACATAGCTTGTTATGTGGAAGAAAAATTTTTAGAAATAAATTCTAATAGCATAATCCAACGATAAAAAAAAAACAATACTGATGATACATAACCTAATGAGATTATGAAAGAGTTAAATATTTCACGATAAAATTACCAACCTTAACAATTTCAACGCCTAAAATTTATTTTACCCGGAAAATAAAATAAATGAAGTCAAGCATTTCCTAACGTAATAAATAAATTGATATATTCCACCGCCTAATTTACTTGACACATTTCTATTTGTCGTCAATTTCTACTACCCAAATAAATAAATAAAAATATTTCACGGCTATCAGTTAATTATAAAATAAACTCACATAGATATTTGTGTATGCGTTTGTGTTATAACTTCATATTGTAACATTTAATTACAGTATATAACTAACGGTAAAATGTTGTATATACTTTAGTCGTTTTCCTTCGTTATCACATAATTACATCTTCAACTCAAACCGACTATAACTCTAGATATTGTAATGTACAACTCATTGTGGCTAAAGACTTATTTATTTATTTTTTTAAAAAGAAAATTCCTACACAGAGATGGCAATAGAGTGGGTACATGCCAGAGATTCCAGTCCCCATCTCCAATCCCATGGCAATGAGATGTCTGTCCCATTAAGAAATCCCAATACCCTAGTTCCTGCCCCATTTAGAAATCCTCATTCTGATCCCCATTTAACTCATCATCATTTGGTTCATCCCCATTTATTAATCCATATTTCACATTAGGCCTAAGTGTGGTTTGGTTTGGTCATGGTTTAAAGAAAACCAAACCAAACCACACCAAACGGAAAACCAATGGTTTTTAGATTTGGTTATTTTGTAATATTAAAACCAAACCGAAACAAAACCGTTCAGTTTTGGTATGTTTGGTTATGGTTATGATTATATAGAATATTATAAATTATAGTTCAATGAAGTTATCGACTAAAGGTAAGAACAGAAAAGTATGTATCTTGTAGGAGTAACAACTATACTCTAGGATTTAAGTTACATGATTTTAATAGAAATTGAGATTTTTTGGTAAATTTATTCTTTTAACTTTAGGAATTTAAATCAAGAATTAAGTTAATAAATTTGAAATCAAATCATTTAGATTGGTTATGATTTGGTTAGTGGTTTTAGAATGAAAACCATAACGAAACTATAACAAATGGTTATTCATTTTAATAACTATAATCATTTGAAAACTTAGAAAAATCGAACCAAACCGGACCAAACCGCTCGTTTTTGTTTAGTGCAGTTGGTTATGTTTATTTTGCTCAGACCTATTTCACATATACAACTGTCAAACAATTCATTTTTAAAACTATATCAATAATCAATTACAACAATAATCAATGCAAAATTAACAAAATCATTTAAACAATAAGAAAAGTACTCCACTAGTTCATTTAGTAATTAATTTTTTGCATGAAGATATAGAGGAAGAGCTTGAATCAATGTCTAGAGACACATGCTATAATAGTTATTAATAGTATAGATGAACCTGTAGAAGAATATAATTTGAATTCTCTATTATTTTAGGAGAGTAATGTCGGAAAAGCTATACAAATTGTGTTTAAAGCCAAAAAAAAAAAAAAAAGAACTCCACAACTTGATAGGGATATAGCAAAAGACAGAAGAATATAATAAACACCCGTATTTGAAAATGTATCAACTTCTAATTTAATATCGTTACTGATATATATTTCCATAATTGTGAAAACACATAGAATGCAAATCTATCAACTAGGGGTGAATACTATTCGATTCGGGCATTTATTTTCAAACCAAAGTATCGAATTTGGTTTGGAGAAATAGTAAACCAAATCAAACCATCAAATAGATGTAAAATCATAAATAACTAAATAGAAGTTGAGAAAAAGTTAAAAAATTAGTCGATTTTATTATTCGAAAAGTTGTAATATTTTTACACTTAATTTTATGTTTTAAATTGTCTAAATTTTTTTATTGTTTAAAAATAAATTGAATAAATTAATGCAATTTAATTTTGAAAGTTATACATGACTTAGAATTCTATTAATTTAGAAAAATGAACAGAAAAAATGTGTTTTTGGGGAAAAACACAATAAAATGAAATAAAATGGTAAGGCATCTTAAATTAAAGTAAAATTTCAATTTGTAAGATCGAATTATTGAAAATAGACTAGAAAATTTATGATCTTAAGTAAATAACATGAGTAAGAAATCAATGTATCCTAAAATCAAAGTCAAATTTTTGTAGTATCTAATTGTTCAAAATTAGAAGTTGAGAAAATTATAAAAAAAATTAATTAATGAACTTTATTTGAAAAGTTATAATATTTTTTAACTTAATTTTATTTTTTAAAATCGTCCAAAAATTTTTTATCTTTTAAAAATAAATCAAATAAATTAATATAATTTTTAATAAAAAGGAAAAAAATTACATCAAGCATGATAGTTGGAAATTTTAGCACAACAAATTTGTACCGGCATAAAAGTTAAAAGATATTAAATGAGTTATCCATTGTAAATTAAAATGTATAAAAGTTAATGTAAGTCAGATGTTAATTGCAATTATAATGGTAGATTATGGTGAAAGTAAAGTTATGATGAAATCAAATGGGGAAATCAAGACAATTGGGTCTATTCGATTGGAGGATATAATAGTTCGATAAATAGAACCAGAAAAAGGATATAATTGGAAAATATTTTCAGAAAGATTGAAGATCATTAAATAAATAAAATAAACAAAAAATAATGATTTATGATGTCAAAGTAGCAATTTCCTTAATGTGCCAAAAAAAAGTGGAAAAAATTAGATGAATTGTGCTCGAAAATTCAAGGCTATTGCAAGTACAATTTATGGTCGACTGAGTTGGGATTTAGGAAAGCTTGAAGCTATGATTGGACAAAAAAATCTAGATTACTGACAAGTGACAATTTCTTTCCGTCTAAAAAGTACATTAATTTCGGAAATGGAGTGTTTTTTGAGTAAGAAAAAAAAAAGAATAAACACGTAAGGGGGGGGGGGGAATGGAGTCAAACCTATCCAAAAAAAAAGTCATCAGTTTAGGCGAGAAAAATATAGAAAACGACTCTTATTTAGATATATGTGTGTGTGTATAGGTATTAAAATATTTGAATTAACACCAATATTGTGTATTTCTTGACTTCAAAATAATAATAATACCATTATTATCATAAGAGTAAACATGAGTTGGAACTCTTTAGATATATATGCAACAAACAAATAAGCCAAGAAAATTTTGTTTTTGGTAACTTTTTTTTGTTCTTTAAATTGGTACTTCACAAGATTTGACTTTTGACTAGTATCGTGAAATTAAACAATTGTCAAATATTGATCCAAACCTCATTGGAGGTAACACAAGTCTTGATAAAGCCAAATGGTAAGTAGTGCCCATAAGCTAAAAAATCTATAATAATAAGGGATATCTAGAAACACATTAAAAGTAAAATGTTCGACTGTATTTTTTAATAATATTTCTATTGTTTTGATACTGAAAATTTTAACTTGATCCCAGTATCATCCTCATCCACCATCATCCATCAAGCCCTCATGTACAATGTCTCATTCTCTGTGACTGTCTTTGCCGCTACCAACTCCGTCACTCTACCGCTAGCACAACTTCCTATAGCAGTTTGCTAAGGTCAAACAAGTGAGGGCATAAGACATAAGTAGACTAATTAAAAGTAAGGTCACAATCAGCACATCTCTATGTTCTCTTCTTTCCTTTCTCCTTTCAACACGTCTCCAATGCTCAACTCAGCACATCTCTTTCACTCTGTAAAATCTCATCGGCTTCTCTCAACCCGTAAACCCACAATCTCTGCACATCAATTCCTTATTTCTCTTACATTATTCCAAATGGCACCCCTAGGAATTTCAAGAATCATCGCTGCTATCTTCATCGTGTTGTGTTTCGCAGCCTTTGCTGTGGGTAGAGAGAATGCTGATTTTGCACCAGCACCCTCACCGGTGCCAGATGCCGGAGCCGGGTTTTCAGTTCCCGTCTCTGGTGCCTTCATTTGCACTTCGTTGCTGCTGTCTTTAGTTGGGATTTTAATGCAGTAGATTACATATTTATGGAAGATGGAAGGGAGAAGCTGAGAAAGAGTGATGATTATAAGAGAAAAGAGTACTACACCATAATAGATAGTTATAATAATTTATTGATTCTTGTTAGGGTGTGGCTGAGCTGTGGCATTATTCTATTATTATTTAATTTTAATTTATGGGCATTTGTTCTTTGTGCTTTTCCTAACCTTTGGTTAGGATTTGAGATATACAGTTTGTACTGGTGATTTGGATGATGAATAAAAGTTGATTTCTATTCAGTAAAAAAAAAAAAATCTCCAATGCTCTAAGAAGTTTTGAGCTTCTAGAAGAAGCAAGAGAAGAAAGTTCTAGTACTCTAGAAGTACTGAATGTAGTGTACTCCTAGTTAATTAAGAACTTACACGTGTTCAATGGCCCAAATTTAACAATAAATTAGATGAATAAGTTCACATGTCAATTCTTGATTTTGCCAATTAAGTAAAATACGATATTCTTAGAGTACTAGAATCAAGTAGATATATATATCTTTACCTTTTCAACATGCATAGGCTTAGCCAAATTAATGGGCGAGCTTCTATCGTCGGCATGGTTTCTAGCAAAATTGATCGCTTCTTCGAACTCTACGGGCTTCTTTTTGACAAGTGGTTCTTCCCTAGATGGGATGCTGATTTCATATTACTTTGGCAAAAAAGTATTAAATCCCAAAATTAAGTCTGGATGCCCTTGTGTACCAATTCTACATGCATAACATAAAATCCTTCAATGCGAGAAAAGTCAGCCAAAACTGTTAGCAAAAAGTAAAAAAGAATAGCAAAATTTCACCTGTGAGACTTGAAATCCTTCATGACTCGGAGAAAACCATCGTATTGTACGCTCTTCCGATCTGAAAAGTATTCTTCACAACTGTGATATAAGTCAATGCATCATTTGTTGTCTGTCTCTGTGCATTTCTTACACTTGACATCTTGCCTTGCTCAGGCCTTGACTGCCACAAAATGGGTTTGATTCTCATTATCTAATGAAAATTTTGGAGAAATTATAATAAGGAGAGAGATAGAATGAGTAATGGAGATTTAACGAGGTTTGAAATATATAGTTATAATTGAATAATTATCAAATTTAAACGGTACGTAGAATTAAAAATTCACCACAAATTTCCACGAATATTGAGAATCAAACACCTTAGAGTATAGTTGAGCTCGCCAGTTAACCGGGCATTTGAGCTGAGAATCGACGAGACACTATCGTAGACCTATTCATGTTTTCACCGTTAATTTCCTTCAACTGTAAATCCATTTGTGATTTATGCATCAATCATCATTATATCATCATATCATATCATATCATATCATATATAATACAACAGTTTTTAATTAGATTTGGATTCTCAGTTGCAATTTTCCCGCTCTTTTGCTAACATCATCACGATGTTGCACAATAATATGGATTTGATATTATTTTTCAAGTTTTAAAATTTAAACTTTTCTTATTTGGATATTTATTCACGAGTTTTTAATAATTTATATTAGTTTATTAGTTTTTTATATTCTTTTTTTTATTTTAGCTTCATCATTTCTATTTTTTTAGTATTTATATATAATTATAAGTTTTTACAATTTTTTATTATCCGCTACCGATGTAGATTTGACGGCGAGTAACTGTTCAATTTCTTATGAATTAGTATTTTTTTGAATTATTCTTCTTGTTACTGAATTATTTGAAAATGAGCTCATTATAAACTAATTGTCTGATATTATCTCTATTTATTTATTATTTATGTTTGTTTAATTTTCAAAATTTCCTTTATAAAGTCCTTGATAATATCGAAACAAAAATTTATTTCAAAATAAGTTTTAATTTATTTCGAAATAACTTATATTATAAATGAAAACTTAGTTCAGAATGACTTGAAACAAATTAACTGATTTATTTATTCTTCTTTTTTTTGCAATAAATATCCATTTATTTACGTCACGCCAATAACTAAAGACACAAAATGTAATTCTGTTATAATAATATACGGCTAAACTTTATTTTCTTGATATCTATGATCTAACTTGAAAATATTTCTGAATATTTTTTTAATCTTTGTTTCTATATCATTTATGTTGTAATGATTATGTTGTAGAGGATGCAAATAATAATAACCCCTCCATTGTGATTATCTGATCTTATTTTTCTTTTTAAAATGTCCCACATATATGGTCCTCTTTATATTAAAAAGTCGAACTTGCATTTCTTTACAAATATATTCCTATTTAACATTTTAATTATGACACGACGCTCTTCCGATCTTTTACTCATAGAAATGATACGTCGAGAAAGTACTTTTTATGAGTATGAAAATTTTTATCTGAATATGTATCGAGTGAATACGGGTATGTACACGCCCGATCTATATTATTAAACTGTTAACTAATAATGTTAAATAATTTATGTGATTTAAAAGTGAAATATAGTAAAGTATTAATTGATTATATAAGCAGGTAACTATTAATATAGCATTAATATAACATTAATTTAATGAATCAAATACTAAATTAAAACTGTATATTTATTGTTTTTGCTATACAAAATCTGATAATATGCATTTGTCTAATATTTTATTATTCATTATTATTTAACTTTTTTGAAAATTAGTTTTCCCATACAACGTACGAGTGAGAGACTGAATTTATAATTACAATAGTTGATTGTGATATGATTATTTATGTCGATGGAAATAGGGCGGGGTAACCAAACTCTAGACCCGCCCCATAAGTCTTGAAGTCACCCAGCCCCTCCCTATACCTACAAATTCATATGGCGGGTCAAGACAATTTAGGTCATGGGACGGGTTGGGACGACACCATGACCCACAAAAGGACTCGTGGATTTTTTTCCCTTTCAATTAATGTTATGTGCAATGTATTATTAATTGATGAACGTAGAATAAAACAAAACCTTCATTTAGAATCTTAAAGTTTTGGACAGTAACTAATATAATAACATGATTCTTTTAATTCGACAGAAAAAACCTTTGAAAAAATTAATATAATAAAAAAATAAATTGTAAACTACCACGAATTTAATGGTCAATTAGTCAAATTGGCATATCTAATAATTTCTACACATTTTTCTAAATAAATTTATTTAAAATAAAAAATGCCTATGGGTCACGGGCCTATAGTGCGAGTCCAACCTGACTCGCACCGCTATAGACTCATGACGGGTAAGATAATGTTGCATCATATCCCTTTTTACCCCGATTAGGCGTGGTTGGTCAATCATATCAGAGGCATGTCTCCACGGGATTATAGATTGATGGGTCAAATTGCCACATCTAATATTTGACTGCTAATCATTACAACTTTATATAGGTTAGACGTGTAAATTTACACGACGAGCTTGGAGGAAATCATAATTATGAATTCGTGTGCTCTTCCGATCTCTACGAATATTCTATGGTAAATTGTAATTCGCATATCAATTCGTAATTTTATACAATACAACTGGTATATTGTACTTTATTTATAAAATGATTCCACACTCACACGTTAATTTTGATAAAAATGTATAATACAACTCTACCTGTGTAATGTAAGAGTAAAAAAAATCGAGTATAATATATAATACAAAAGTTTTTAATTGAATGTGGATTCTCAATTGTAATATTTCCCGACCATCATTTTGTTGACCTTATCATATGTCGTACAATAATTTGGGCCGGGTTATTATGATGTTGCACAATGATTTGAGCCAGATTACTGCCTCTACAGATGATGCTCTAATTAGTTTTATTTTTTATTTTTTTTATTGAATTTATGAAAGCATAGTAATTCCTAAATGAATAAATGAAATTAATGCTCCGTCAATTAATATAAATTGGCTTAAAGACGCACATTTCCCTTGAATTACTGTGATTTTTCCCTTTTCTTAGACTCTTTGAATATACAGAAACCAAATTAATTAATTTATTTAATTTATGAAAATTTATGAAAGAATAGTAATTCTCATAGTGTGTGAATGAAACTGATGCTCTGTCAATGAAATAGATTGTCTCAAAATCGAACTGCTAAAATATTACTAGAATAATCATGAAACTCTTCTTTGCCCTTAAAGACACACATTTCCTTAGAATTACTATACATTCATATATTTTTCCCTTATTCCTTCAATCTTCCTATAGTTTTCAAAATTCATTCTATAATTCTTCTCCTTCTAAAATTACTATTCATATAATTTTCAAATTTAGATCGGAAGAGCACACTCTGAACTCCAGTCACCTGAGAAACCAAATCCCAAAAATGTCACTTTCTCTATTATTACTATTTATATTATTATTTATTAATATTTAGTGTCGTATATTATATGAAAATCATAAAATTGAATTAAGTTTTCTTGAAATAGTGATAGTTTATGTAACACTTTCATGTTTTGTACAGGTGTAGTAATTTTATATATCTATACATCGTGGCGCATTTGTTACAAGACACGTGGCAATTACGTTTTAAGTATTATTCTTTACTGTTGTTCCAATTAGATAAACTTTTTAAAATTATTATCTACAAAAATTTTACGTTGATGCTTGCCATACATAAAACTCCAGATATGTAAATAAAAAATATTTTTTGTTAAGAAAATTAAAACTCAGCCACTATTGATAGTCATGATCTGGTTCCTTAGTGAGAGTCTTCTGAATATAGAATAAATTGGCATTAGTGTAGTTTTGTCAATATACAAATTTTGTCAATGCAAGTTAACTCACTAAACTAGATAGTGTAAAAAAGGGAACACTTATATTAAAACGAGATTAAAAAAAATTAGAAAACTTATAAGCCTCATTTTCGAGTTTTAAAATTTAAACTTTTCTTATTTGGATATTCATCAAGAGTTTTCAATAATTTATATTAGTTTATTAGTTTTTAATATTTCTTTTTATTTTAGTTCGCTCATTTTTATTTTTTTCTGCATTTATATATAATTATGAGTTTTTACAATTTTTTATTATCCGCCACCGATATAAATTTGATGGCGAATAACTGTTTAATTTCTTATGAATTAATATTTTTTATAATTATTCTTCCTGCTACTGTTGAAAAATAAAGGCATTATAAACTAATTGTTTTTGTATTATCCTCTATTTATTTATTTATTATTTATGTTTGTTTGATTTTCAAAATTTTTTTCTCAGAGTCCTTGATAATATGGAAATCAAAAGTTATTTCAAAATAACTTGGAAACCTATCCTAAATTAACTTATATTATAATTGGAAACTTAGTTCAGAATAACTTGGAGTAGATCAACTGATTTATTCTTTTCTTTTTTTGTGCAATAAAAATATATTTATTTGTGTCACATCAACAGTTAAATTCACATAATGTGCGAAAATTTTATGAATAGAGAGACATGAAATCCACAAGAACAAAAGAAACTGCGCAAAAAAATTATTCCCTCCATTCCGATTATCTGATCTTATTTTCCTTTTTAAGATGTTCTACATATACGGTCTCCTTTATATTAAAAACTCTTACTTGCATTTCTTTACAAATATATCCCTATTTAATATTTTAATTATAATTATCAATTTTGAATTTTACTCATTAAAAAGGCACGTCAAATGTGGGCTTTCTCAATACTATGAAAATTTTTATCTAAACGGGTATTAAGTGAATATGGGTATGTACATACCCGATACGTATTATTAGACTGTTGACTAATAATATTAAATAAGTTAAATGATTTAAAAGTAAAATATAGCAAAGCATTAATCGAGTACATAAGCAGGTAATTATTAATATAGTATTAATAAAATATTAACTTAACGTGTCAAATATTAAATCAAAACTGTGTGTTTATTAGTTTTGTTGTTCAAATATTTTATTATTCACTATTATTGAACTTTTTTGAAAATTAGTCTTCCCATACAATGCATGAGTGAGAGGCTAAACTCATAATTGTAATAGTTGATTGTTATATGATTATTTGTAGGGATGACAATGAAACGAGTTTCGGGTAGGTTAGCCATACCCTTGACCTGCTCCACGAGTCTTGAAGCCAACCTTGACCCACTCCAAACCTATAAATTCATAGAGCGGGTAAAGACGGGTCGGGTGATGGGGTGGGATGGGACGCCACCATAATCTATAAAAGGACTCATGAATTTTTTCCTCTTCCAATTAATATTATGTGTAACATATTATTAGTTGATGAATGTAGAATAAAACAAAACCTTTATTTGGAATTTTAAAGTTCGCAACATTAACTAATATAATAACATGATTCTTTCAATTCAATACAAAAATCATTTAAAAATAATATAATAAAAAAATAAAAAAGATCGGAAGAGCGTTTATGGGTCGAGGAGTTAAATTGCCATAATTAATAATCTCTACACATTTTTAGAATTAAATTTATTAATTAAAAAAATACTGGGTGGGTCATGTGTCTATAGAGTGGGTCCTACTTGACCCGCACCAACCCTATACCCACAACATGACAGAAAATGTTGCCTCATACCCATCCTTTTGCCCTGATTAAGCGTGGCAAGTCAATCTTATTGGTACAGGTCTCCACAAATTTATAGGTCGATGTGTCAAATTATCATCTCTAATTATTTGACTGCTAATTATTACTACTTTATATAGGTTAGACGTGTGAACTTCCACGACGTGTTTGGAGGAAACCAGAATTATGAACTCAGACATTTGACTACAAATATCCAATGTTGAATTGTAATTTGCATATCGGTTCGTAATTTTATACAATGCACCTGGTATATTTTACTTTATTTATGACATAATGACCACATTTACACGTCAATTTTGATATGAATATACATTATAACTCTATTCGTGTAACGCACGAGTAAAAAAATCTAGTAGAATTAATAATGGGGAAGTTTCACAAATACCCTAGAATTTGTAACGATGTCCCCGTAACTTTTATCTGTTCAAAATATACTTGGTTTCAAGAATTTCATTTTGCCCACGCATGCGTGTAACATATGGCACACATTAGGCTATAACTGTGGGGTGCTTGTAACTTAGATGTTTAGCACATATACATACATAATAACATGCATGTGTGTAGGCAAAAAAAATTCCTTGACTTGGTTTTGTAATATATTATGCTACACATATAATAATAACAATATATGTGACGCTTGTTATTCTATTAATTTGTTACTTTTTTCACCATTACCGCCACCGACACACTGTTGCTACACATAATAGACCTTGTTATTTATTAGGGAAAATTTCACATATCCTCTCTAACATTTAAATTTTGTATCGCTTGGGTCCCCAACATTTCTTTCAACTCGTTGGTTCCCAACCTTTCATAAATATGCACATAAAGCCCCTTATTTCTGTTAAATCTATTCTAAAATTACCTTTATGCTCTTGTTCCTATAAATTAAAAAAAATGTTTTAAAAAATCAAAAGAAAAAGGAAAAAGAAAACTGCTAGAGATCCCCCTTTCTTCTTCCATTTCTAGCAAACAAAAGGGGGAGACTCCCCCATGTGCTGCTGAAAAGGGGAATTTTCCCCTTCTTCTTTCTGTCAAAAGTAGCAGAAGAGAGGGGGAGAATCGCCTTTCCGGCAACACCGCGGTCTATCATTTTTTTCTTTTTTATTTTTGTATAATATTTTTTATTTTTAAAACTTTTGCTTTTAAATTTATAGAAACAATGGTATAAAGGTAAGTTTAGAAGAGATCTAATAGAATTATTGACGGAATTATTAATAGAGACCTTATGTGCATATTTATGAATAGTTGGGGACCCACTTTTTTTAAAGACGATATATGAAATTTCCCCAAGAAGAAAAAAGAATGAATAGCCGATAAAAAGCAAGGCGAAGACTCGCCTTAAGGCCCACCCCGGCCTGAGGCAGTTGTCTAGTGCCCTAAGACACTAGTGTGAGACAATTTCTTTAGAGGCTTATGCCTTTAACGATGTCTCAAGACTTAAGAGGCGTAAAGGCATAAGCCTCTAATTTGACATCCATTTAATTTTTTAAAAAAGAAGCTTTTTTATTTTAACAACTAAAGTATAAAGTTCATTACAATTTGGATCGGATAACAATTCAAAACTTAACAACCCAATAATTTGAAATTTGTAAGCAAGGAAGTTTGCATCATATCGATATATCTTGTTTTTCTACCATTTCTTCTACAACAAGTTGTCCCGTTTCAACTAGAAAAATTGATATTCAGTAGTAATGTTTCAACTAGAAAAATTGATATTCAGTAGTAATGTTACCATTTTTCTTACTAGCTACTTGTATTCTATTGTCATAAATGGTTCTACCATGCGGCATTTAAGATCGGAAGCATCATTCTAGTTAGTTACAAGTTACGAACTACGAGATTTTTTAAAATAGCAACATGTGATGATGTACATACTCGAATTTTAATAAATTTATTTTGTTTTTCTTGAAATAAGTTATTTGTTTTACAACATTTAAGCTTATTTGTATCGGTTTGTCGAGACTTACTGTGACGAACTGAATTTTAATAATAGTGGAAGCCTTTAACGATTAAAATTTGATACAAATATAGTTCAAAACATCAAAGCGCTTTTGCTGCACACTCTGATAATTAATAATTATCGTGGCCACTCACAACGAAACCCTGGCTACATACCGAAGTCTCGATCACATACATGTATTCTCTCCGTCTTTTGAACCATCTGGCCGCAAAGTTTAATGATTTAATACCTACAAGATTATAAAAGATAAGGGGTGAGTACAAAAGTACTCAGTGAATAACATAATATATTGATTCACCTTTCATTTAAGAAATGCATTTTCGATAAATCATGTGTGTCACAAAGCATTTGGATGCACAAATAGGCCCTATCACTAGTTAAACTACTACTCGTGATGTGCACAATATTTATATCAATATAATTAAATGGATCCACAATGAACCCCGGTAGACCCATACCGAAGTTCCAATTCAAAGCAAACACAACACTAATCTTTCCTATCCCGAGATCATTGAATAGGTCATAGTATAGGAAAAAATTCAAAGCAATTCAATACAAAACGGATAGAGCATTAACTAGTGATACAAATGCAATAAACCAATCTTTATTTTAATAATAATGCATCAAAATCCACGTTTGTATCAAGAAAATGACCAATTAAAATACAAGCTTAATTTATCAAAACTTTATGCATGTAAAAAGGGAATCAAAGTATTAGATTACTCACATTAATTTGATCTCCTGAAATGTGGATATTCCTCCCTTGTATCTCTACTTTCGTCAAAGCATTTATACTATAAATGGAGAACAATATATATATAGGGGTAAATGGACGTGAGGCATGGCTGGAGGTGTGGGTAAAGGGAGATTTGTAGTTGTATGAAAGCTTTAATCCAATTGCATTTTTATATAAAACATGAGTTAATTATATTTAATTAGCCTTTAAAATCCACTAATGACAAAGCTACCAAGTGTCCTAGACACTTGGCAAAAATGAGAACTTAATTAATTCTATAGGACACTTGGCAAAAATGACAATTAATAAATCATAAAATTGTATGGTCTTGACACTTAGTAAAACTATACTCAATTAATAATTTCAAAAATGACAATTGTCCTTTATATAAGTAAGGAGGTAATTGTATTTAAATGGTCATTTGAATCCACTAATTGTAAGGCTAACAAATGTCCCCAACACTTGGCAAATTATCAAGTTAATTAATTGTAAAACTACTAAGTGTCTTGATTTACACATTTCAAATCGTGAGCATGCCAAATGTCTTAATAAGTTTACTAACACATATCAAGATATGAAAATGATAAGTGATGCGATAATAATCTCCTAATCCTATCACATAAATTATACAAATTCAAGTATTTCTTTTAAAGGAACAATTTTATTGCTTACCTTAATTTGTAGAAATTTCCTGAATGTTACACTTACTCCTCAATTACCTCGAGGCACACGTCTTGCCTCGCTAAGGAAAAACACATTGAGACACATTTCTGCCTTTTCGAACTTTGGTAGAATTATTATGGTTTGTAGAGTAGGTGATAAAGCTTCAGGGTAGTAAAAGAAAACTGATGTGTTTCCAAGAAAATGTGTTTCCCAGAAGAATGAGACCGGACAATGATAAGGCGGTGATCGTTGGCAATGAAGAGGAGACGGTACCGGAAAATATGAAGAAGGCAATACTGGTCGACAGAATGAAGGGATAATTGGAATTGGAAGTAATTTTAATTTTTAGTTTAGGAGGGAAGTATTTGATGCAATTTCCCCCTATCATAAATAATCATGTCACGAATAAATAATCAAAAGTATTAAACTCATTTAACTAAAAGGAGCAATGGTGTATTTATATATTTTCATACGGATCAAAATACTTTTCAATCAATGTCAATCACAATGTCCTAGATAAGAGCGCGCTCGGATTGCTCCTATTGGAGGTTGGTTGGTCGCGTGCTCTATTGCTCCTCTCCTATTGGAAGTTGGTTGGTCACGCGCAACCAGTAGAGTTTGGTTGTTCTTCATGCTTGTTCGCTGTGACGTTTTTATAAGGCGAGGATGGGCTAAGACTTGGGCTTCTCAAAGTCCGTCTTCAAGATAATTTAGACGACCGACCTCTTTTAGAGTCCGTCTTCAAGATGGTTTTGACCACCCAATCATCCTACTAGGGTTGGTAGCACTAGACCCGCAAACAAAAAGCCCATCTGAGTCTTTTTGCCTTTTAAAATGTTGGAAAACGTTTCCCGCCCTTCCTAGGCATGAACCTCACGTTTCCACATATGATAAGGTTGGTCTGTTTTTACAATCTGATAAGGTTGGTTTTGTAACCTGATAAGATTGGATTATTTTTACAACCTGATAAGGTTGGTCTTGCAATTTGATAAGGCTGGATTATTTTTACAACCTAACGAGGTTGGTTTTGCAACCTGATAAGATTGGATTTGAGTAAACTTTTTAAAACAGAGAAATCATTAACAACGCAAATCTAATAAGGGCATATAAAAGAATTAAGCTTAATCTATACCTCCAACCCAAATCACTTACAATATATTTTGTCACATCAAAGAATCCTACAATTGAACAAAGACACACAACACTAAATTCATATTACTTAAATTTTACGAAACGCACAGATAGAGGAGGGAGGGATTTTAGGAAAAAGATAGATGTGGTTTGAAACTTGAACCTTATTTCCCGAACTTGAGCATTCAGGTAACACCCCACAATTTAAACCACTGCGGTATGCACAATTGAGCAATCAAGAAAATTTCAAAGAAAAAGAAAAAAAAAAGGAACAAAAAAGGGAAAAAGCTCACAATTTACTGAGGTTAGGAAATTGTGGAAATAACCCTGGCGTCTACGTTAAGTAACCGATCCCGGATAGACATAAGTGGGCCGAACGGTCCAACATAGGCTCAGCTCTGTGAGAAGATTGTTGGGCTGCAAGATATTTTCAGTGGGAAAAGACAATGAACTAGTGTCCAAGACCGTTGATAGGTAAAAAAAAAAATTTTTATTAAAAAAAATGTTTTACAAAATATTATAATTTTATTATTTTACTCCCAAATTACTTTTCCCTAATCACACAATACACGTGAGTAATAATATAGCTTTTTTTTTTTGTTTAAATATTACAAGGTGGATTGTATATGAGTGGGGGGGGGGGTTTTAACTCTTCATCAAAGGCGTGCGAAACTAACTAAAATACTACTACTAGACTGCACATGTTTTGGCGAGTAATAATATAGTTAAAATCACTTTTTTTTGTAAAACATTTTATAGAAGGTTTTTTTACAAATAAAATTTTCCATCTCGTAAACTCCCTGAGCTGGATATGATAGCTTGCCTAGTTGCTTGTACAATTTTCTACGTAAGTGTGAGCCAACGGTGAATTATTATATTACTTGTGATGTTCTTTTAACGCTCCTAATAGGTTTAAAATTGAATGATTTATAGTAAAATTCTTGTTTTTATGCTTGCACTTGCAAATAGATATATACTTTTAGAATTGTCTTGGTACGTTGAATTAGATTGAATCAAATACCTATCTTTCATTTATCATTTTTACACTTCAATTCAATGGATCCGTACATTAGATCAAATAGGTCAACAGAACATCTGTTTAGAGTACTCTCCCTTTACTTGGAGGAATGCTTTCTTTACTCAACAAAGTGTTGCAAACTTTTGGTAAAATGATTTTTCTTCTTCTTCCTATGAACATACGGTCCACAACTTGACAACAACATATAGGGTCCAAGTTGTCTACAGTGCCGAAGTAATATCCCAACTTCACAATTAAACAAGTGCTTGATCGTCTCTTTTCATATCATTGTTCGATAAGACTCGACTAAAAATCCAATCCAATGAGCCAAATTCCATGTGCAAATCTAAAAAGAATTGGTATACATTTATCCCCAACAAAAAGCAAGCAAGTAGATAAGGATATAAACGGGACATATCATAAAATCTAGTCGAGAAAAATGCCAAGTTGTCGTGACAATGGGGAGGCAAGAAACAAGAGAATGTCCTTTTTTGTGTGTGTATCGCCATAAATAATGCCCATGTTGTCTTGGTTTTGATTTCACTTTCGTTTGAATGATGAAATGAATTTGCATGTGGGATTGCTAGCAATAAGGCAAAAGCTCATGATGCATGAACTTAAAATAATTATTGTGAAGTAACTCTACCCTCGAATTGTTTGCAATACCGAATGGTGAAAGTCAAAATTTTCATTTTCTATGATTTGAGTTTTAAAAAAAAAAAAAAAAAGACTTTATTTCTTTTTGGAAAAATTAAGGTTATCCGATCTCAAGTCATGTCGAGTCCCTTCTCACGCCACATAAGATATTGTGAAGTATTAGATTTCAACTTCCCCCCCCCCCCAAACATAGCTAATCTCCAGGATATTTTACATCTCTTGGGCTGACTTAAAAAAAAAAAAAAAAAAAAAAAAGAGGAAAGAAGAGAAAAGAAAAGAAAAGAAGAGAAAAGAATAAGATTTACTCCTTATGTTTGCACGTAACATGTAACAATCACATAATTATATTATATAAAGTGACGAAGATATAGGAAATACTATTAATCTTTAATATATTTATTGCTCATACTAATTACCCCTATAAAACTTAAATTAGTACTTTAAAATATATATATGACCCGACTATATACTTCAACTTGTTCAATTATATTAAAATAATAATAAAAAAATATATCTCGTTGCATAGTAATACTATATTTGTGTATTAATTTTATTTTCCTAATTTCTAGTGTCCCCATGTGTATGAGGAGCTTGCCAAGGAAAAGAAACACTCAAATTGAGTGGTCATGTGTCTTAGTGAAGTGACCGATTTATGTAAATCCTTAGACCAGTTACTAAGGAATGTATAATCGTATCATTGTCGCTTTCCTAATACACCAATAATGGAAACTCATTTGTAGCACTTCCCATTCCTTGCTTGTGAAAGTCTATTTTTTTCTTTTATATTAATTAACAAAACGTTGAAGTAATGTTGAGTTTTCTAATAATTACAAATGACAACTGGACATGTTCGTGTTGGGCCACTCCCGACCTATCCCAACCGTGAACCCGCGAAAGATATGGGATAGGTCTGGGTAGGTTGCAACTCGAGCAGTTTTGCATTTAAAAAAAAAAAAAAATTTCCCTTATATTTTTGAAATTTTCATATTGTTGCTTTTTTTTATTATTTTAAACTTGGTGAGTCTAGGCTGACCGCAGGGGCGGAACTTCTTTTGCTCCGTTCGAACTGGGGCTCACAGGGTTTTGATTCAGATCACATCAAATCGTCATTCTTAGTTTTTATTGCATTTTAAACAAATCTCACGGTGCCCTTGTTTCACAAGGTGAAACTTCTATAATAATACGTGATTGACATGGTAGAGGTAATATATAAATCTCAAAAGTGTTCATTACATTCTAGTCTTCTAGTTAAAACAAAATGTACTTAGAAAGTTCATTTTTTGAAAAGCACAATTTAATCGCATGCGCCAAATTGGGATGACAATGTGGCTTGTTACGTGTCAAATCGGTTGGAATTATGATAAAAACAACAACAACATGGTAATCTAAGATAGTGGGATTCCAAAGACAGAAATACTTTATTTGCATGGAATCCCAAAGTTTCTTGCATTTGGGGTGGGGCATCGCAGGCCACATTTCCTATGGAGTCGGGGGTGGCAACTGGGCAAGACAAGGAAGCCACGATAGAATGGGAAAACAGGGGACAGAATGTTAAATATTGACTAAATAAAATAACGGATAATTAGTTGCCTTCAAGTTAGGTTATGTAAGGATTTAAGTTATAAGAATTTGCATGAATTTGCATTAAACCAACTAGCTTAATGGATAAAGGGAAAATTAGATTTATCTTAAACATATAGCTTGCAGGCGGTGGAAGCTTGAAGTACTAAGTTGATTGAATTATCTCATTAGTTAACTAATTAGATTAATTAGTTGTCAATTGGCTAACTTTGCAAAATGCGAGTAAGATGTAACATTTCAAGAATTCAAATTGGACTTGAAAACTAGAAGGTCTGAAGATGTTTCAAGTTGAAGATGAAACCTTGGTCCAAATTACCACCATACATAACTATAAATATGTGCAACATGTTTATCATTTGTAGGTTACAATTCCTAGTCGTAAACAAACATCAAAGTGAGGAGAAAATTCTAAGCTTAGCATTTGAGGGTTTTCTTTGAGGTTTATCAGAGAAAAAGTTGGTCGAGTGTGGTAAAGTATAGTAGGTGTTGTTGGGATTCTAATCGGGTTTTGAGTGTGAGATTCTATATAATTGTAACAATTTTTCATATAGTAGAATATCTTTGAAGTCCCGGGGTTTTTCTCTAGCTTTTGAGTTTTCCATATAAATCTTATATTGTTATTTATTTCTCCTATTTAATTACTCGATATATCTCATACAAAGTTAAAAGTCTTGGGTTAATCCGAAGTCATATGCGGATTGAATTTCCCAATAAAGAAGATGGCTTAAATGTCATTTTATTAAGATTTGGTTGGACACATTATGAATTTATACGAAAATTACGTGAGTACGATATTTTTCACTTAGAACGTTAAAGATGAAGCTATTTAAAATGTCAACCATATGTGAAAGAACTTTGAGTACTTTAAAAACATTGAGCATGCGGTACCCGAAACATATGTGTTTCATTTCTATGTATATATCAGTGATTTAATTTTTAGGATTACGTATATCATTAGGAAGATGCCAGGTGTATGTGTATCATGTGATGAGAAAAAAATAACTTAAGGGTAAAAGAGTAAATTTATACTATTTTGTAAAAGTTTCATTACAAATAGCAAGACTCATGTCATTAAGTTCGTCTTCAATGCATACTTATAGTCATAAAATAATATGACAATTGGCAAAAAAAATTATGATTTAGTAAAAAAAAAAGTTGATGATTTGACATATTAAATGCTTGACATTGTCATAGAGAATGTCAGGAAATGACATTGTCCACCATTAATTTATTCAATCAATATATTTCTCTCTCTTTCTTTTTTACAAAATCCCTACTAATATCTTGCCAAATATACAATGTTAACATTATTGCATTGGAAAATTTTATGAATATAAAATATAAACTTAAGACATTTCACCTTGACTTCGCATTGGAGATGCTCTAAGGAGATGGTGGAATACTAAAAGTCTTGTATTCCTTGTATTCTTGAAGCCGTAGAAATTCTTTCTGTTGTTGTATGTGGGTGGTAATTTTGAATTTGTATAAATCATTTATTTGACCTACATTTTTTGAGCTGGAAGCCTGGAAATAATATGCCCCATAATTATTTTCAGACAATTTCCTTAAATTATAACTTTCTTCATGCGAATGAAGATGGTTCTGTTATTGTCATTGCAACAAAAATACAAAATTGACAGTTGGGATGACTTATTCCTTGGCTTGACCCTTAACTTATTTATTTTTTTCTTTTTCTGACAGCTTTTAAAAAAACTACAAGACATAAATAATTTCAAGCTTTGGAATTATTGAGATTTAATTTTTTTATCTAAATATTATTCAAATGGACTTCAAAAAGAATAATAAGTAAATACTGAATAATGATAACTAATAATTTCAAGTTTTGAATAATTGAAGTGAGCAAAGATTAGATAAAGGCAGCACATACAAAATCTGGATCGTATAGGCGGCTGGTGCTCTTTAGTTTATATATATATATATATATACATACACATATAATTTTAGAAATGATTTGGATGGAAACTCTTCAAACAAAATAATGGGATTGGTATAGAGCATTGAAATGGTTTTGGCTGGATAAAATAAAATTTGTTGCAACTTGCAACTCTCATATATTAGGAAGTATAAGAAGATTACTTTTCTTTTTCTTTTGTTCATTGATAGTTTACTATAGTTAGAATCAGCTAGTTCAGTTATTGAATCATCCTACAAGTCACAAAACTCCTCTGATCCTCTCTTTATTGTTATTCTCAAAAGCCCCATAAACCACACTGTTACAGCAGGACATGCGTTTGGGTTCTATAACATTCCTCGTGAAATAATATCTATTAATTTAAAAGTGACTAATGTCTAAAAAGGTATGATTATGCCAAGTATGTTGTTTGAATCATGGTGTCAATTATGGTATCTGTATAACGTGATTAAACTTTGTATTAGATTTCACGTCCAATTAAAGCATTTGATTATTGTTAGAGCTAGCTATCATAGATGAAATACATTTTTTTTTTTTTGGAACATGATAAAATATGTTTATTGAGTATACATTCATAAATTTCTAACACGTAATATGTGTCATTTGTGAGACTCAATGTCCATGTGATTGCATGTAAAGCAGTGGCAGAGCTAGGTCATTATAGAGCTAGGTTCCTATAGTACACAACTAAACTCTTTATATAATTTTCTTTTTAAAAAAAATTTACGTGGGGGAAAAGTTTTTTTGGCCAACTCGAGGGGGTGCGAGGCCCACATGGCCCCTTGACTTCGCCAATTGTATACACATATGACTACATGTATTCACATGACTTGTAACTATACAGTTATATAAGATATTGAGTGCCATAAACGACACTCATATAGATATTAAAATATTTTCGTATATCAAATAGTTAATCAATAACTTTTTCAGGAAAAAAAAAGGGTTAATCAATAACACCATTGAACACAAAGGTGGCAGAGTCGATGTGAAGAGAAAGACAAGAAACAATACTATACAGAAAGCAATCCAACAGGAAAAGTTTGTTTTCTCACTCCAAACACGTCACATGGATTTTGCCAGGCAAGTGTCACTTTCCTTCTTTCTAAAATCAGGGGTTATACATAATTTCAATTATCACTCAACATCTACAGAGTTCTATTTGGGTTCATCTCTTCTTCAATTAAAGTCACGGCCTCACGAGATATCCATCTTTCTTCGCACAAGTTTGGCCTTCCTTTCAGATCGAAAGTTTCCAAAAGAAGTAGGGGCTGTTTGATGGATTTATTCAATGAATAATCAAGTGCCGCCGCAATCATGGACTTTATTCTACTCGTACCATCATTATCACATCACATGCATCACATTTTTGCTCTATCAATCACAACACAAATGGTTTTACCTTAGCTCCTGGCGGAGATATTCATGGGTGAAAAACGATCGAATACTGATAGCTTGCAAGTCATAGCTAACATGAAGTGTGAAAAACTATCAATCAACTTTAAATTCAATAGCAAAAATAGCAACGTTAAACTAGAAAACTCTGTGGTATGTCTACAACTATAATAAGTTAAAAATAAAAATGGTTAATTTCACAAAAAGTCTCTAACATTTGAGTTAAAAATCAGTTAGATCTCTAATTAAAAAAAACCCTTTTCACCACAAGAGGGTCGCCGAAACCATTTGCCGAAAACCACAGCCGTTTCCAATAGCACCTATGGGGGTGGATCCACCCATTTTGCTACCGGAAATGGGCAGCAAAATAGGGGGATCCACCCCGTTTCCAATGGCAATTATGGGGGGGGTCCCCTACATGTTGAGAAAATAAGAAGAGACTCCCCACAATAAGTGTTGTCAGAAACGGCAGCGGACTGCTGTCATTTCCAGCAGCACTTGTGGGGGGTGGATCCCTTCATTTTAGCTGTCAAGAGTCGCAGCAAAAATGCTGTTGTTTTCGGCAGTTGAAACTGTCAAACTGATAGTAAAATGGGGTGACGGTAGCTTTCCGGCAGCTGTAAATGACTCCAACAGCTATTTCCAACGACCTTTTTGGGAAGGGAAGGGAAGAGAAGGGAATGGGTGGGATGGGGGTTTTCTTTTTTTCCCCTAATTTTTCATTGTTTTTAATATTTTTAAATGTTTTGTTTTTAAAATTAAAAAGTTAAAGAGTATAATTATTATTTTTTATAAAAAGTTGAGAGAATAGTGACGAAAGGGACCTGTTGTGCTCATCTATAAAAGGTTATGGACCCAGGAGACCCAAAAAAATTAGAGACATAATCGATTCTTAACTCAAAGGTTAAGAACCTTTTGTGAAATTAAGTCAAATAAAAAATATAATTTGATAATTAGTTTTTTGTAATTAATTTGATAAAAAATCATAATTTCATAAGTCTGGTCTCTTGATGCTCAGACCTAGATATGGTCTGTATCTTCGTGGTTTTTACTTGATCACCCTATGTAAACAAGAACCCTGTGTAATGGGGGTTCAAAAAAATTTTTTCCCCCCGACTTTCATCATTAGAAATGATTTACTTTTAAAAAACTTGTGAAAAAAATACGATATATTAATAAAACATATCAGACTCTGAGTTTGAATCCTGACCTCCAATCAAGAGCCGTCAACTCACTGAGTGGTAAATTGGCAGCTCTTGATACTCGGTGAGTTGGCGGCTCTTGATTAGAGGTCGGACTCAGAACTCAGAGTCTAATCTATTATACTGAAAAACATCTAAAATGATACATAACTTATTTCTTTGAATGATCTTTGAAATGATTTACTTTTAAAAAACTTGTGAAAAAGATACGACCTGTTAATAAAACATATCAGACTCTGAGTTTGAGTCTGACCTCCAATCAAGAGCCGCCAACTCACCAAACGATTTACTTTTAAAAAACGTGTGAAAAAGATACTACTTGTTAATAAAACATATCAGACTCTGAGTTTTGAGTCCGACCTCCAATCAAGAGCCGCCAACGCTCTTGATTGGAGGTCGGACTCAAAACTTAGAGTCCAATCTATTATACTAAAAAACATCTAAAACGATACATAACTTATTTCTTTGAATGAGCTTTGAAAATATAATAGTAACACTAAAAAAGAATGCTTTAATTATAATACTTCTCAGCCTTGATCAAAATAGATTCATAATCCAGTCATAAGGAAACTTGGTCGGATTTAGTCATGATATTTTTCTTAATCTATGTGAAAAGTAGAAAGGAAATATCTATATGGGAACAAAGGGAAATAGTCTTTTGTATGAACTAGTGCACATGCATATATCAAAAATGATCAGGACTCTCTCACATGGTGTTAGGTCCTATATATGACATTTCAAAAAACCACGTGTGGTTTTATGTGAAATAAGATATGTAGACACTCTCAAACTTTTGATCATTTTTGAGGTATATACAATACTATATAGACTAAGAATAAAATTCTGATTCTTCAAGAATACCATACCTCACCCTATTAATTAAATAAAGAAGAGATATGTGGATTCACGAGGCCTAGTTTATTGTTCAATTGAGACCTTAAAAACACATATAAATTCTTAATTACTAATGTGAGATCGGAAGAGCACACGTCGAGTTTCTAGACAAATTTGATGGGAGTTGCTAATTGGTTCGGTCAATGTTCAGTATTATGGCTATAGCTTTCAGATACAGACTACAGTGTCCGTTTTCAGCCCCATAATATATGTTTTTGGGGCAACTCGACGAGGCGAACGCAACCAATGGCTTTGTCATTGCATACGTCACTTTTTGAGTATTTGACACTTCCTTCTATGATTTTTTTCATTTTTCTTTTATTTTTTATTTAGGGTCTGCATTTAGCTTGGGCCTTTTTGCTCAAGTCTGGCCCACCTGAAGTCTGGAGTCCATTAGTGTGTGTGTGTGTATATATATATATATATATACATTTTTTCTCGTTTCTAGCATTGAGGTTTTGATTGCGTTGGAATTCAGGAAAATAAAGCTTATTCTAGCTGCAATCGTGTTGTGTGGTGGTAGGTGCACTACATCAATTATCAAAGTACTCCTAGAGTATTAGAAATTTTTTCCTGGATGAGTAGTCACAAGCCATATCACCGTTTGGCTTCATTTATATCGATTGTACAAATTACTAATATGATTTGAATATTTTATTACTAATATGATTTGAATATTTTCATTTTCCCCCTTCCATTTGAGTACATTTTTGAAGGAATCCCAAAATTTGAGTACAATGAATGTTCACCTGCAAGGTCACGTGCCGGAGCCTGGAAGGATTAAGAAACATGCCGTCCCATATCTCTCTCACATGCAAGCTCTGTATTTTTAGCTTCAACGGACCTCTAGATTTACGCAATTCTTGTTTCCCCATAGCATAGTTAAATTTAAATTAAATTCCCAGTATTCTCCCTTTTTCTTTTTAATTATCTTGTAACATTGTAGAAAACAATTGGGTTCGAGTTGACACGGATGGAAAGATCGAGTCTCGGGCGAAATTTTTTGTGGAGAAAAAATCAGTAGACTGGTTATGTTGATAAGTAAAACTAGATTTTTAGATTGAGTCATACTATTTATGGAGAAGCATTTACAAAATATTTTACTATAAAAATTAGCAAACTCACCATTTTGTACTCAAGTTATTAGTTTCTTGATCACACATACATTGCTTATCACCTCCGGAATCCAATTGCGAGATTCAGAAGAACAAAAATAAAATCAAAATATTTGGATAACGTAACATGAACAGTGCAGAATTACATGTCGGAACACTGCCACTCGGGCTGTGCGGATCAGACCAATCAGGTACAGACATGTCACTGGAAATGAAAAATGGATAAATAAACATCCAGCCAATCATAGTACTAGATCACAATTCTGTCCCGTGTGAAACCAAAAGGCCCTCGTCTATTTTGATTGGTTGGTGTACGGTTGAGAACTATATAACTACCGTATTGAATCCCGCTGTTGAGCAGTAAAAGCGGTTTTAATTGCGAGTGACAAACACGCTTCAACTCGTTATCACCCTATGGATTATCAAAAATGAGTGATGTTACAAATTATTTGAGTTCATAAAATAAAATGTTTTTATATCATTACATTACATGGGATTTTGAAGTTTATCTTATATCTAAAAGTATTTGAGACGTTTGACTTGTCTAGTACTAATATGTTTGAAGGAAAAAAAAAATATTTTTATATAAACGAAACAGTTTCGACGGAGATTCGTTGGGAGTCTACAAGGCAGGTAAGCCACAATTTTTGATATCTTTATGAACCTTTTGAGGCCTTTTTGAAGAGCTTATTAAATATGTATTACTCATTTTACTGAAGTGGCAAAAAATAAACATATAAATACACTTCCAAATCACGTGTTAAATAAAAATGTTTTCCACTTGTGCATTGTCAATTTCAAAACATAACAACTTCAAAGAAATATACGTAAGGTTCTAAAAATTGAAATATGTCGCAATGCGTCGATATCGAGTACTGAGAGATCTAGTTGTTTTTAAGGGTGCTAATGCACGATAAATACATGATCAATGTATGTTAAAGCGTGAATTCCACGTTTTAGGTATAAGTGTCACCTAGATATCACCTAAACGAGCTTTTAAGAATACTAGATATAAGTAGCATGTTAGATTGATATATCGGATTCGGATGGTTCCCTATCTAGTGGTAACGAATATGACAATGTACATATTTTTTTTCTCGAATAACTAACGTGTGCTCTTCCGATCTCCAAAATTTCATGTTACCTATAGTGTTTAAAATTATTGTTGTTTGTCGTGTTTTTCTTTTTCCAACGAAATCGCACATGCTTTACATGGAGGGAACTTGCACACTGCTCTTGCACATGATGCTAGCGGCCCTCCTCTTTGTATATTCTTCCCCATTAATTATTGAAGTGTATTTTTCAAATTTCAAAACTCTACCATAAATTATTCAAGTATTTTTTTTTTGAAGTTCAAAATTCAAATTCACCCCGTGACTAATTAATAAAAATACGTAAATTTTTATTAATAATTACCTAACTTATTAATACGTAAATTTTTTAAAACTATATATATATTGAGAATATTATCAAAAATTTTATGATGCCTACAAGTAGGCTAGTTACTATGCTTAATTATATATTTGACATCTATCTAAATTGAGTTTCAAGAGTAGAGGTCTAGTGGATGCTATTTTGATGGATGTCGCGTATACATGTAGGAATAATATAATCAGTCTACCTGTTGGCATAATAAAATTCCGGCTAATTTCCTAGTTTTGTTAAGTAACTTCTATCTAAAAATAGAAGTGATTTTTATCGGAATAAATCATGGAGATTTGTACTGTATATGTGGATCTCATAAAATATGTAGATGTGATTATCTTGACCAAATTTTATTTTTAAATAGAAATGATTCGTAAATGAATTTAGCTCAATTAAATTAAACGTTTTTTTTCCCCAATACATACAAGGGCATATAGGAAGGGGAGCAGAAGTGAAACATGAGATAGGTATGTGTGGTTCAAACCTACGACCTCATGCCTGAAATGTGAGAACCTAACAAATTACCATTAAAGTTTTTTATTTTAGCATTAAAAAAATAAATAAATAAAAAGTTTCTAGCTCCCCAGATTTGGCCCCCAAAAAAAAAAAAAAAAGAAGAAGAAATCGGTTTAAAAGGAGATTTTGGCAGGAGATTTTGGTCTACCTTTTGGTAAGTTTTTAACAGTTTTTTCCTTTTCCCACGCTTTATTCCCTTTCTCAGACGTCAGAGCCCTACGGGTTGCCTCGATTGCGTCAAACATATGAAAAAGAGGAACTAGAATAACTTTACAATTGGTCTCCAATTTACTATCTTCGTAGAAATTGATCCCCGACTTTTTAAAAACCATTCTGTCACTCTCCTGAAATAAAATCATTGACGATGCACGTGATTTTATCTCATTGAGTTCCTTATTTATTTCTCTCGGTTCAATCTCTATGCGTTTAATCACATTTGTAAGTGATTTTCAAGTAAACGGGTTTATTAGGTAACGGAATGGTAAAGATTTTGAATCTTGTAGATCGGAAGAGCGTCTTGCAAGTAACAACGGAATATTGAAGAATAAGTTGTACGTCTTTGCAGGAAATGAGATCATCCATTCGTTAAAGTATTAGGGTATGAGGTATAGATCAATATTAGAAATTAATGAAGGAGAGATGAATTCGCAAATTTTGAATTGAAAAATAAAAATAGGATTGCGCTATTGTAACAAAATATTAAAAAACATATTTTATATCAGTTTTATTGTGAGTTAGTGACAAATTTTTATTCAAATAAGGTAATCCATACTCAAGTTCTGAATGAACGGTCTCGGATTTAAACAACATCCACTCCTTCCATGTTCCCCTATCTCTTCCCTACCTCCACCTTGTATAAGAAAAAATATAATCATATGTTACATGAGAAGGTCGCATATTTTGCCATGATACAAAAATTGACTTCTAACCTTTTCTAGAGGTTCATGTCTTTACTTTCAACGAGAAGAATACATTGACCACCAATACTGTAATTTTCTAGGAAACTTTTCACCCCACCCCAACCCGGGCCAGCACGTTCTGGTACACATATTAATAGCCCACTCAACTCACTAACAGTCGACCCTTCGAACTTCTCTCTGTCACTCTTCCACCACCACATGCCACGGCCGTCTCCGCCCTTCACTACCGCTTGATAACCCTTTTTTTCAGCATTGCATCATTGTCACCCAAATATGGCTCTCGTGAAACAATCCTCCGGCGATATAAAAAATCGGGTAAACAATTGCCTTAACAGACTCTCAGACAGGGACACACTTTCCATGGCCACAAATGAATTGGAGTCCATTGCTAGAACCCTTTCAACCGAATCACTTGGCCCTTTCTTGAATTGTATTTCTGCCACAGACTCGTCGGAGAAGTCACCTGTCCGCCGCCAGTGCGTCCGCATTCTGGGTATCCTCTCCGCTGCCCACGGTGACGCTTTATCGCCCCACCTGTCCCGGATGCTCTCTTCTGTGCTCCGCCGCCTACGTGACCCAGACTCCGCCGTTCGTTCCGCCTGTATCGACGCTGTGACCTCCATCACCACCCACGTCACCAAGCCACCATTCTCCGCCATACTCAAGCCCCTTGTAGATGCTCTGTTCCACGAGCAGGACCAGAACTCGCAGATCGGTGCTTCGCTCTGCCTAGCTGCCGCTGTGGAGGCGGCGCAGGAACCTGACACCGCGGAGCTGAAAAATCTGTTGCAGAAGTTGTTGAAATTAGTCAAAACTGACTGCTTCAAAGCAAAATGTACCCTGTTAGTGCTAATTGGAAGCATTGTGAGCGTTGGGACCGCTAAAACCAAGAATTTGTTGAATTGCTTGATTTCTACGACGGTTGAATTCCTGAGTAGTGAAGATTGGGCCACCCGAAAAGCGGCCGCTGAGGTTTTGGAGAGGTTAGTAATGGCGGAGAAGGATTTGTTACCGGAGTTTAAGGTCTCTTGTGTAGCTACATTGGATAGCAGAAGGTTTGACAAGGTAAAAAAAAGTTTCATCTACGGTTAATCACTTCAGTAAGTTAAAGATTTTTACAATTAAATTTACAGGTTTGGTGGTGCATAAAAGCCGCTTTTATTCACTAAAAAAAATTTGGAAAGCCCAAATTATAATTCTGGAAGACATAATATCATTATTATCAATTTTAATTCATTTTCTTTGATTTAATAGGTGAAAGTTGTGAGAGAGACAATGAATCGGGCATTGGAGATGTGGAGAGATGTTCCAGCACTTCACGAGGAAGAAATGACGCGAAAAGGTATAAAAAACTTCCTTTCTTTCTCTTGTTAGCTTATTCTTGTGTTTGATCATCAATGGAAAGTGAGGTTTTGCTTCTTGTTAATTTATTATGAACAAAAAGGGGGCTAAACTACGGTCAGAGATGGAAAAGTGTTCTACTTTTTCTCATTTTAACTCTCTTCTGAGATTTATATGAAGATATATGCAATGAACAAATGATTAATATTTGCATGTGACACCATAGCCAAAGGCCCAAAGAGTTGAAATTTTAGAATTCTGGACAACAGCAATCAAACGAAACATTGCTTCTCGGGAGAGCAAAGTTTTGAAGAATGGTGACACATTACGTCTATACTTATTGAGTATTGACGTGTTGAAATCATGATTCACATGGTATGTTGCATGCTTCAATGTTCGCCATATATGATCCTCACTCTTTTCTTTTTTTTTTTTTTTAATTTTATTTTCTCTTATTATTTTTCTGAAATTCCATTGATATTAGTTATATTGTACTCTTTTCATTCTTCAAGTTATTATTCACTAATAATATCCTAAATATGCATAACAATTCGCTTAACTTTTGTTCAGTAAGTCCATATTTAATGACAATGAAGGATCAGTAAGGTGTCACATACTGTATGTTTCCATCTCTGCTTGTGCTCATCCGCTCAAATCTGCTACATATTTTGCTAGTATTGGCATAGATAGAAAGGGATTTTTATAGGGTTATGTTTTTCGTTGAAACTAAATTGTCCCCTTTTTTTTTTTTTTTAACACTTCACACTTTCTCTAAGATTATGTGTGGCTCCTGAATCAGACATTGGAAGCGGTGAACAGTCCCCTGTGCTGCTTTCCAGGAGCTCAGCTAATAGTGGCTTGGCGACTCCCCAACTGAAGAGAACGATGACCAGCAAGTCACTTCCTTCGAGTATTCCTTCCATTCCCAGCAATCAGAAAAGAACCCCAAAAGTGGAAAACAAGAAGCTGAGTACTTCTAAGTCATGTAAGATGGATTTTAGGAAGAATTTCTGCTCCAGAGTGGTTCCTTGTAATGGGATTGACGATAACATGTTGGATATGGCTGCCAATGACGCTAATGAATCCAATCTTGGGGATCAGAAAGAGTTTGAGGATCTTTCTTTGATTCGTGAACAGCTTTTGCAGATTGAAAACCAGCAATCTAGTTTGTTGGAACTCCTGCAGGTATTATTCTCTCCCCTTTTTTTTGGGTTGTACCTTCTATTCTTTGTGGGAGCCTTTGTTTCTGACGAAATTTTACTGGATGGGTTAAGTAAAAATGTTGTAGATTAAGCTTCTAAATGAAAGCCGTTGTGTGCCGATTATGTGGGGATATTGATGAGATTTCAAGAATATATTTCAGTCCTTGTTTTCTGATAGGGTCTTGTTTACATTCTTCTATTAGAATTTGCTTCTGAAGGCTTCATCTCCCGTGGTTTACACACACTTTATGTATCACTTATAGCCAACCAAATACTGATTTCAACTCTGCCCTTCTGTTTCAGAGATTTATTGGAAGCTCCCAAAAGGGGATGACTTCCCTGGAAAAACGAGTAAACGGTCTGGAGAAGGTGCTAGATGAAATGTCACATGATCTAGCCATTTCAACTAGAAGAATTGAGAGCAGTGATGCTACTGGAAACACGTGTTGTATGACAGAGTTCCTGAGTCCTAAGTTTTGGAGGAAAAACGAAGGACCAAATCCCAATTCCAAGTTCTCTTCCTGCATATCGAATAAGGTTATCAGTGCCGACGTATCAACGCTGGATAGCCCAAGAAATGATGCATAGATGCATCTTTGGTATTGAACGATGTATCGTAGTCATATCCCGGCTCCTTAAAATTAGATTACTACGCCGTTGTTTCAGTTAGTCGAGACTTTAGAGAATATTTAGAGTTCATTTTGGTTACTAATTCGTTCTTATCTGTATATACGAAATTTGTAATCATAAGAGCAGCAATTAGTAATTGCTAGTGAAATTCTTCCACGGGGCCCCCCAATTCTGTTATCCATCTGTAGAGTTCATTGTAATGATTTTTCTTCTACTTGATCCCTGAGCTTATATATCAAATAATACAAAATTAATTATTATGAGAGTGTGGTGAGTATAAAGTTTGAAGAACGGTTATTTCAAAAAAATGACAACTTACGAAAGCCTGTCAAGTGATAGAAGTGACAATTTGTCTAGCCTTTCACTAAAGCCAATAGAGCCTCATCTTAATGGTGGTATCAACGTGAAAAATTGTGACATGAATAAGTAATTTGAATCACACGACTTTGATCTTAATGGGACGGAAATTTCCTGTCATAGTGTGTCTGAGGCGAGTGATTTGCCTCATTTCACTGTTTTGGTCGGGTGCAGGCCCAAAAATGTGTAAATAGTAACTTGGATTGCTATAAACACGGTTCTTTCAACCGTGGCTAACGCGGTGTGCCATGTAAGTAGGGGTATTCCCACTTGAATGCCACATTCACTTGAATGTCACACCAACATTAATAACAAAACGCTCGTCTGCCATGTAAGTAGGGGTAGTCCCACTTGAATGCTATATTCACTTGAATGTCACGCCAACATTAATAACAAAACACTAGCCTATCACTAGCCCCAGGGGTTGGGAAGATTCCTAACAGGAACACCCACTGAACAAACCCCAGCCGGAATGGTGGTACTTTAAATCAAGTCCTCTAATTAAGCTGGAGTTATTTCCCATTTGGAGCTATTTCCCGCTGAACAGTGAGCACTGTGAAGACTCCTGCCTCAGGGGCGATGGTTTAATATTTGTATAGATTACTCTACAAGGGCATTATTAACATTAAATAAGGAGGGTCTTCATCACATGGCTATATATAGTCTCCATTCTCTTCATAGTAAAGGTGAATTTTACTCTATAGCTGGCTCCAAATACTTAATTCCAGCAAATTGAACCTCCCACACCTTCTCATATATTCTCGCTCGCTGATTAGACCGTCGGACGACGTACGCATCGCTACCTATGTCACTACGTTGTCTAACAGGGTGTCATTAGTATTGGGTGTGAGTGAGATCCATTAATCACGTTCTGGGATCAAGGGTCCAGCCCAGTTTCCATTTAGTCAAAGGTCCAGCCCCAGTTTCCATTTATTGACACAACCGTCCGGTTGGTTTTTGCTCGATTGCATTTGATTTTGTTCCTGTATACTCCCCCCCTCCCCCCCGGGTTCCTGGTACAAATCTTGTTGGATTCTTTAGTTTTTTTTAATCATAAAAACTTAATTCTCATTTATACGCAAAGCGTTAGATACATCACGAAAAAGATCATTAACAAGCCACGGAGGAGCCGTTCTAAAAGAGCAAGAGTGAGTACTAGTTTTGGCTTTCCTAGCTAAAAAGTGTGACACACAATTTGCTTGCCTACGCACAAATTGAACCTTAGACATATGCTGTTGGATTCTTTAGTTAATAATATAATAAAAAGAAAAAAGTGGATGAGAGATGGCCAGGTAGTTCCTTTAAGGGAAAAAGAAAAAGAGCAACGGTAATATTTTGGCCTTGGGACCCGTCACATATCTTACATCTCATTTTCTATAATTTATTTTTTCACTATCAAAATAATTCAAACACACCACAACCATATATTCTCACTTTTTACAATCTCATATTTTCTATAATTTATTTTTTCACTATCAAAATAATTCAAACACACCACAACCATATATTCTCACTTTTTTACAATCTCATATAATCTCTCTCCACTTTTCAACTACGGAATTCAAACAATAATCTCTTTTTATAAAAAAACTAAGATTCTAGCTATAAAGAAGGGACAATTAGAGATTCTGCCTTCTATCATTTAACACATATATATATATATATTAATTAAATGAAAGGTGTTGCGGTAAAGTTTTATCCCGATTTTCCCTCCCAATTTGTTATAAGTAGGATTATAGTTGTCTTTTTATTTCTGTTGCTTTACCACATGCAGTCAAAATTCGTTGTTAGTCATTTAGTAATTATTTATTAATTATTTTTTTATTTGGATCTTTTCTCTTAAACCCTTTGGCTACTTATGGATCAGATTCTCTCTCTCTCTCTCTCTTCATCACCAGTTCCCTTCGAAATTCAAAGAGATATATATTGTTTAAGAATCTTTCTCACAAGCTTTGTAATTAAGTTTGCGGTACCTGTTATCGCATTTTCCCATCAAAACTATTTTAAGTGAGGCAATTATAGATTTTTTATAACATATTAGGTAAATTATACAGTAAATTATATATTAATATTTCCCTATTTTTAATTAATTATGGATTATCATCTTTATCTACGAATCTTCAAGAATCTTTCTCACAAGTTTTACAAATCCTTTTTAATTTATTATCCTTATTGATAAACGGCTGAGATCTCAAATTCGAGATTTTTATACTGAATGTATATTATCTTCTTAATATTCTGCTAGATTAATCTATATTGAAATTTTTTGATTTTCTAAATTTTTAATATATATCTTATCGAAGAAGTATATTTTATAATATATTTTATAATTTGTATTAGACTATTTCCTTTTTAGTTGATGCATTAATTTTTAATTATTTTTTATATCCTTTTAAATTGAGTCCTTATTACGTTACTTCTTTTGTATATAATAAATATGGTTTAATTAACATTTCTTAATTTACAAAATTCACTTATGGTATAGTCAATGAGAAAAATAAAATATTTAGATTCATGAGGTGTAAGAATAACAATAGATCGGGTCGGGATTGAGTATGCTACACCCCGTTACCCTACCTATCAAAAATTTTTTCCCCATCCCTACTTAAATCAAGGACTAGTCGGGGACGGGCTGGTACAAGTAATTTATAGTACCCATTTATTGGCAAATTTAAATATATTTATATATTTTTATTTTCAATTTTTTGTTTAATAAATTGTATTATAACCATTAAAATTACAATTGAAATTACTAAGTTTTTTTGATCAATTTTATCATATTTGTACGTTTCAAACTATTAGAATTTTTAGTAAATATTTTTATTTTTACCAAGTTAAATAGGTCGGGTACAACAAAAAATTATCGTTCCTTCTCCGGCCCATTGTTAAGTTGGGTGAATTTTTTTTGTCTCATCCCGACCTAATTACCTTGTTTAGTCGGGTATTTTTCGTCTTAATAGAATCGAGTACCCGTACGTATCGAGTTTGGCAGGTTTTTTTTGCATTCCCTACTAAGGCCACTTAATAATATTCTATAACAAGTAAGCATATAATAATTATGAATTAATAAGAAGTTAATCAAGACACTATAGTTTAATGTGACTAATTATACATTACTTAACATTTTGTACTAATATTAGATATAATTTGGTTTGCTATCTTTCCATGTAACGCATGAGTGGAAATCTAGTTGATCTTTACACCCCATTCTGAAACTATTTATATATATGTCTCGTATACTTGTTTTTATGCCATTCACTTTTTATATTTATTTTCTTTTTTAACTAGAAAAATATTGTTTAAAAATTTTATATTTTTCTTATTATCTCCTATTTTTGGAATTAGTAACGGTTTTTTATTCGAATTTAAATATCATTTCCTTTAAGCTAATTAATGATTATTCTTTAATTTAGCCCCTAAAGTATTTCTTCCGTGTTGGACTTATTTGTCCAATCTGTGTTAAACTTGTTGTAGCTCAATCGTTCTACTTTACTCTCTTCTCCGATTTCCTAGCTTGATTTTTCTGTTCCGCTCATTGTGTGCTTGTTCAATCATTAATGGCTTCAAAGATTTCTTATACGAGGACTCTTCCGATCTAACCAAGAGAGACGATGATCGAATAGGAAGAAAATAGATGTTTCCCGGAGAATAGCTTGGAGAAAGTATTTGTCTTGATTTTTTTTTGGGTAATATATTGATGGTGTGGGGATGGGTTGGTTTAGTTGCATTTGTTGTTTGATAGGTGTTTTGCATCATTTAGAGGGTCAATTGGTAGGGGGTTATTTGTGTTGTTCTTTGTTTGCTATGTAACTCTTGATGGGCGTTGCAATTCTCTTGATTCATGCTTCCCGTGCTTTTTGCTTATTGCATGGTTTTTCTATTTTTTTTTTGCATTGCTTTTGCAGTGTTATTTGATATGAATCTCACTTTTTTTTTTATTGTTTTATGAATCTGTTTGTGGTATTAATATGCATTCAGTTTTTTTTTTTTTTTTTTCTGAATTTTACAAGAAATTCATTCAGTTTTTTTTAGTAGCATCACAAGGTGGATGTGTGTACTTCGGTAATTTACTCATATCTTCCGTAACTATTTGTTACTCTCTTTTCCACATGTTATTCCCCTATTGATGTTGTCTCATCAACTGTTATTGTGCAAACTTTAATGTAGATAGGAGCATATATTTTTTCAAAGAAATTTTGGTATCAGGAAAAGATCAATGCTTGGATAGACGGCTTAATCTTTGCTCTGTTGATGTGAACGCTGTTTTAATAATGCACAGAAAGAGCTTTTCGGCCGTCTTGTTTTGGCCATTTGTTGAATTTGGAGTATATAGGATTGAATTTGCAACTGATTCATCAGGTACTATTGTGTAAGATCAATCCCAATGATAATGAGAACAAGATGTGGTTTGATTTCAACGGCAATTGTGCTAGGTTGTCCTGGTTTTTTTGTTCTTTGGTTTACAATGCTTTCGAATTGTCCTGGTTCTGGAATGCTTGGTTGTGTAACCAAATTATTCACCACTTATGGAATAAAATGTGGGATTTTTAGTTAAGTTGTGGCAACAATGAATGCCCATTTGTTTGTTTGCGTCTAAATTGTTACCCTACAATTCATTGGAACATGAACTAGCCTCCAATAATTATGTCTTACTTTTCTGTTTGTGTCGTTGAAAGTACATAGGGAACATGGAAACAATTGGAAGGTTTTTTCAATTCAGCATGCTAAAATTGTGCCACATTTCAGTTTTTTTAGAACTTTTTCACTATGTAAAACATCAAAACTGTCTCAGGAGCATTCAATCAATTCTTTTAGTTTGCAAGCTTTAAGTTCTAACTCAATCTAGTCTACTTCCATAATGATGCTCAGAAATTGCTGTCAATATTAACTGGTTTACTTGTGCAACTTTGTAAGTGAATCTTACTCAATGTTTTCATTGACAAGCAAAGTTAACATTGGCAACAAAGGTAACAACTATTCCCTCTCCATAACCTCTATCCTTCATATATCAGAACACCTCAACTTCTGCAACATGGTAACAGAAGGTAACAATGGTAACAAATCAACTCCTACACACTTTCTTTGGTCTAGCCCCTACTCTTTTTCCACTTTGTTATCTCGTGGTGACACAGAAAAAACAAAAAAACACACAGGGAAAAAAAATGAAAAAATGAACCTCGTAACATTACGTAAGTCATGGTAACAATCTATGATAAAACAATAGATAACACAGGGGAGAAAAAGAAAACAACACTCAAAAAAAAATTAAAAAAAAGAAAGAAAATCCTTGGTAACACTAGATGAGCCGTGCTAACAATATATGTTAAATTAGTAATTCCTATCTTTTCTGCATATATTGTAGCCATAAAATGTTGCCTGTCAATCTTATATCTCTTTATTATAATGTTGTTTACGTAGGTTTATAACTCAACATTAACTGTTAAAAAAAAAAATTTCACCATCACGGGGAAAATGAATGCTATGTGGTAACAATTATTAACATATATTGAATTCTTAACAATCCAACTAACCAACCTCTCACAGTATACACGAGGTATAATATGTTTGGTGCCAATTATTTACTCTGGGAGGGTAACACTTCCGCTCTGCTAATTTTATATTCTTCAAAAATATGTCTTTAATAGTGTTACTACTTCTATTGCCACTTTTTTGTCCCTCAAAGAAACCAACTACTTCACCGTGTGTGTAACAACCTCAATGACATAAAACCACTTTTTTAACCAAGACAAATTCCACAACCTCAATGACTAAAAGAGGGGAAAAAAAAGAAGACATTTTTAACCAATACAAATTTCACACAATTTACAGTTGTTAAAAACAGATATCACATAGCCTTTTTTCACACTCCTACCCTTGATAGTCAAGCCAAATTCATTGACAATGGAATGTTACCATAACCATTCACCAGCAACCGTTGAATTTGAAAACAAAAGCATGCCCCTATCTTGATTAGTAACATACATCAAGTGATGATTGGGCTGTTTGACGAAAGAACACTCAGAATGCTTATCATGATAGATACACCCATCAAGATTTAAAACTATATTAGATAACTAGTATCTAATTATTCCCCAAATACACAAGAAAAAGGTATTCAGCCATTAATAATCTAATAAAATATTAACCTCGGAATTTGAAGACCAAAAACAGTGGAACAAAGATAAAAACAATAAACTTAAAGTAACACAAGAACTTTCTAGGGTGAATATTCAGATGCTTATTTTGAACTATGATAATTTAGTGATCTATAAACTGAATATTGTGGAAATAAACAAAAAAGGGATATTTCATTTGCAAAAATAAATGGAGGGATGATTCATTTGAAGTGGATAACCAGATATGCTATAGTCAACAAACTGATTCCCAGACGTCCATTGGCCATTGTATAAAAACACAATACCAATTCTAACCATGATCGTTCTACAAATTCTTAAAAAATCTTAGCAAATCGTATTGTTTCTAATTCTTGTTTCCATTGAGCAGCGAAAGTAACAGAGGTGGAGGGGATGTTTGTGTCTGATGTGCATTAACCTTGAGGTGTGAATCAAGGATAATTTAGGTGGTGCGATATCAAATATTGATGGATTGTGTATATCTACATTAATTAATTTGGAATTGTAACTGAAACCATTTTCAAATCATAGCATGTTTATAGGAATTTTTTTTGGCAATCTTTTTTTATAGGAAATTAGTTATGGATAGTGTTTTATCTTTTTAATTATTTTATAAAAAGATTTATTTTGTATATTTTTTTAATTATTTATTTTGGCTTTAGATACGGATGGCATTTTTGAACGTTGATGTTCTATATTTACAATATATTTGTAATAGGGCTGTGTATTTGTTTGACATGGTTGGGTGAAGTACTTTTTTATATAAAGAACCTTACAAAGAATAAATATTACGGGTGGGAATGAGGACCATTGTCCTCATGTCAAAACTGTCCCAATTATTGTTTGTGGTTTAACATAAATAACATTTCTAAATTCAAATCTCAAAGGAAGAGTAATTATATTTACTCAATTCAATTCCTTTTGTAACCTCATTTATTTATTCTTATATAGTACTTTTATTGCACTTTAAGAGCATCTCTAGTGCATAGTGAAAATCAAGGAATAATATCATTTGATTGGCGAAAAAGTGCTTATTTGACACAATATATGCTTGACATTGTCATTTGCTTATTTGGCACAATATATGCTTAACATTGTCATGTATTGTCATGGACATGACAATGTCATCTCTACAATGTTAAGCATTAATTTATCAAATTAATAAATTTTTTTTTCTTTCTTTGTTCAAAATATCTAATAATAACTTGCAAAATATACAATTTGGACATTGTTGCATTAGAGAGTTTATGGAATGTAATATCAATATTTTTTTGCTACATATACACTGTCAATATTAGTACAATGTCTCTAGTTTAATGTGAGTATATGAATACACGCTAACTCGACTTCACGACGCTCTTCCGATCTCATCCACATCAGACGAAAAATGTCATCAATTGTACCACCTAAAAGTATTAGAAAAATTTCATATCTCTATATACTCTTGAAAATAAATGCTACAAAAAAATCTTCTACAAAATATGTTGATTTTACCGTCTTACTCCCGTGTATATTTTACAATTGAGGAAAAATAAGATACGGATAAAATAGTGAATTTACCATATTTTATAAACATCAATTTACACCTGACATCTCTAACCTTTCAACGTTTAATCAATATTGTTTCCAACCTTTATTTCTAGTTTCCTTGTTCCTCAACCTTTCGGAAAATCTCTCTCCAAGTCTCCTCTAACAGTTTCCATCTGTTTTGACCGGTAAAACTTTATAAAATGAAATTTTTACCCTTACATTATAATTTAACAAAAGAAAAAGGGAAAAATGAAAAAAGTGATGTTTCAAAATTTCAAATGGCAATCCTTATTTTCCCGTAGCCTTTTAAACTCCTATCATTATTTCTCTAAAAAAAGTACACACAGACCGAGACTAAACTAACACTGATTTTCTTCACCCCACTGGAGATTATTTTAGAGAGAAAAATGACAGAGAAGAAGAGAAAGGAGAAAAGTCGGGGAAAGTGCGAAATCAAATGTCCAAATCACCAAAACGTGTCTTATGTATAAGAACGGGTGCATACACATAGGGAAGAGGTAAGTATTTAGAATTTTAAAATATTAATTTTTTTGTTTAATTAGATTGTAAGGGCAAAAACGCCATTTCAAAACGGATGAAAGCTGTTAGTGAAGACTTGAGGAGAGATTTTCCGAAAGGTTGAGGAACAAGGAAACTA